>ML851506.1:0-10647 GCA_009831015.1 Picea engelmannii
CCCTCTAGGGGAAGAAAACCCAACAAAAACTTCCTTATCATAAATAGCTTATACAATGTTCAAGAGATAACTCAAACCAATACAGATAGTCCTCTCCAAGAGATGCGCCACCCTTCTTCTCCTCTCTCCAACTTCCAATTGCATCTTGCCTCATAAGATAATGAGCAAGTGAAGTGTGTCTAAGAAGTGAGGTGCTAACCTCTTATTTATATCAATCCGGCACGTGTGAAGAGTCACCATCTGGCAGGGCCGACCTCTTACTCTGGGTGGGTAAACCCACCTTTAATTAATTCTGGCCCTTTCATTATAACTGTTGGGGCCGACTTCTTATTCAGCACTTTGTAATTGTCCGATGACCAATCCGCAAAAGGGGATTTGGTCCTTATACAATTACCGACATGATTAATCCTCAATGGGGATTAATCCAATAACAATAATAATAATAATGACATGATTAATCCTCAATGGGGATTTAATCCAATAATAATAATGACATCATTAATCCACAATGGGGATTTAATCCAATAACAAAATAATAATAAGAATGCTCTTCGCAGTTACATTATTTCAACACCATTTCCTCCCTGCAATTCATTATTTACACAACGAAACAAATTGTTAGTCTCTCATGCATCCATGTATATATATCTATATTCAAAACCATGCATACTAACAGTTCATCACATGTATATAAACATAAAAAGGGAATCCCATTCCTTTCCTATGCCTCATTTTATCATACCAACCCTTTCAAAACATAATTCAACATTTCAAAGGATTTTAACAACTGTGTCAATTATTCATGGCCACATTCATACCCAATGCACTCTTGCATTATTTTCAAGTTCGTCACACTTTATGACCGGTTATTGGCCATGGTATGTTGGAATTTAACCAACCTTTTCCTCATATGGCTTATTCATTTTCTTTCATTCTTACAGTAGGACCATATTATCTGCTATAGGTCGATCACGATCACAAATCAGTACACATGAACTCAAAAGTTTCACATGAATGGCTTTAAGCATTCCTTAATTGGTCAATGCATTCAAACATATCAGTTCAAGAATTCTTCCAAGGGTTACAAACAATGTTTACTACCAGAGGTTCATACCTTCATCATTCAGGTTCTCCTTCCTGAATCATACCTTACTTGGGTACCCAAGGCATACAACTGCCTTTCAAAAGTTCATGCATAACACTAAGACAATAAAATATTTTAGAAGGGGTTCTTACCAAATCCCTTCATACCTTATGCCACATAGGCACGAATATCTTTATACCGGTTCTTGGTTGCTAGCACCCTCTTTCTGATTTTTACCTCAACAACAGTGCTTTATGGGGACTTTTACAACCCTATCAACAATCGTTCAACCGCAGCCTTCTCCTGGTCATCCTCTACTTGAGGTTGCCCATCATTGGCAATTGTCTTCCTCAATAGCTCCAATTCCTTTCTATACATAGCATGCATCATCCTAGTCACAATTACATTATTTGTAATATTAAACCAAATGCATGTATCATAACATTCGAATACATAAAACATCTTCAAAATGTCCTAGCATATCTTTATGCACTTCATCACATTATCCTCAAATGTTTCCACAAGTGCAACACAAAGAGATTTCGATTGTACCTTCAGAAATACAATCCTTATCACTATGGTGTCAAAACCTTTTTACTTTCATTAGTGTACCAGCTTTCTCATCCAAGAGAAAACATAATACTCAGCAAGGAAAGAATTGAGGACTCTCCCCTTCTTCCAACTCTTTCTACACCGCCTGGGACTTTTCATCCCAGTCGAGTTATCTCTAAGGCCTCACTGCCTTTTCTTAATCATGGCTTCAACCAAGCCTATTCAGTTAAACGTACTCATTTATTCATTTAATCATACTCAGGGGGTTTACTTTCATTTTACCAACCATACCAGTTTCCACAACTTCTCTTTTAATCCTGCGGCTCTCTTAAACAATTTAGGGTTCTTAGGGTGCAGAAAGTGTTCCTCCTTTTCTCCCCCTTTACTTATGCAATCTACTTCTTATTGTGATCTTTCTGCTCTTTTCCTGAGCAGCCCTGGGTTAGGCTCATCCTAACTCTTAGGATACATCAACATGCTTTAATAGCAAAATATTTTGCCCATAATGAATCATGAACCTGTGCATCCTGCATGTTACCATTCGGTTATCAAAATGGTCAAGATTCATCATTCTTCTTCTATTCATTACATGATGTTTTTCAAAATGCAATCCAAGATTCTGGTATATATATATATATAAGCTTGTGGCTCACTACTTAATTCCCAACAGTCATTAAGGTTGTGACTTTGTTTTCCTGGCAGAGTCTTCACATAGTTCCTCCACAGGGAACTCCTTCAACATGCAACTTCCTTATTGCATATCCATCACTATTTGTGATGGCCTCAACAGTGAGTTAGCTTCAGTAGTTTACCAAATATCCCATAAGGAATATAAACATGCATCTTTGTCATGTACCCAAATTATGTATCCATACATATTCTTGTTTTGTTAACTTACATCATACCTCTGCATCACTTGCACGTTTAATATAATTCATACCTAACTGGTATTACTATCAAGCTTCATATTAGGAAGCTCCATAATGCATTAAACACATGTACTCAAGCATAATTAAATACAACTAAGTATTCATCATTTTATCTTATTGCTTGCACTTTTTCCATGTCATTCACACACATGGACATATCAGGCTTCTATATCCTTTTCCCAAGGATATTTCAATCATCCTTATGATCATGTATACACATTCGTGTATAAGTAGGTGCATCTCTTACACATTGTTACCTCATGCATTCACTTGATAGTTTAATTTCATCAGTAGTATCCTTTAGTTTGATATTTCAGTCACTTACAGGACTAATCTCACAGTCATATCTCGTATTGATGTTTCCTTTTCTCAAGGAAATAACCAACCAGGGTCACTTTCCTCTTTATGTGACAACGTCTAGCAAGAAAACCTTCTTTCCTCAGCGTCCATAGGGTTTTACCCATCTCACTTTTCTTTGGTCATGAGGAGTTATATACTCTGATTTTAATATAGAGCAATAACTATAACTGCCAGGGATCCTACCTAATCATATCAGATTCCTTTAATCCCACAAAGGTATTAACTATTATATAATCTACCATCATTAGTGCCTGAAGTTTCAACTACCCATGCTTAGAAGCGGTGTTACAAACACCAGGTAATCCATCCTTCGGGCTTCAAATGCTCTTGACAGAACCCTGCCACCTTCAACTATCTACATTAAATTCTTATTATAAATGTTAATTAGCATATCCTTACTCTCGTAAGAGTAGTTATCAGTTTGAAAAAGGGATAAAGAAATTCTTCTACTGAAATTCAACAAGAATTCCCAAAATCACAGGTTCAATCTGCAGTCCTTCTCCTCAAGGAGTAAATGCAGATAACAATACCTCCTTACGCGACTTGTACATGAGCCTAAGAAGGCCAAGCGTTGTAACCATGCTCTGATACCAATTTGTAACACACCCACGACGGGGCATAAAAATTTTCTCTTTTATTAAAGGACAAATTCTCCATCCATGGTTTCTAATTTGGGAAGTTGGGGAACCAGTTCGACCTCCCGGTCAAGGATCTTCGATTCTGAAGCCAATGACTCTCTGAGACCCTGATGGTCTTACTCTTTAATTAAACGCAGACCCTTTCGACTTCCGGGTGCAGGTATAATGGTACCCAGGACCTTCCCTTCACGCTTGGGAAATCTCTGAGTTTGGGCACTAGCCCCTTTTCTGATAAGCCCCTCCTTGAGGTGACCTTGGGAGATAACCTCACGCAAGCACACAATTGTGGGCCCGACCAAAGGCGGTTTGAAACCAAAATACCTTTTGGCCCGCAATTCTCCTCGAGCCTCCGTGTGTCCTTTCTTCAAAACCGTGGTTTGGATTGTGGCCCACCCTCAACTTTTTAAAGTTTGTGCATCTTCGATCCCCGCAATTCTATGGGACCGTCGATCTCATGATATTAACGGTGCCTCTAAACTGATGGCTCAGATCTATCCCTTTCAAAGCTGCGGATCAGATATGACCTCTTACAAATCAATGCCTGTGATTTGTTTTAGAATTCTGGACTTCAAAATTCTCAAGTCTCACACTTTCCTTTCTTTCGTACGTCAATCTTCCAGAGTCGACGATTTGCGGACACCTGTTCTTCTCAATCAGTGGCTCTTCCTCTGCTTCGGGGGTTTGACCTTTCAACTATATCAATGGTCATGCAGCCCCTTTGCTCGATCACGATCAATATTTCCTTCGGGTCTTTGGACTTCTGAGATATCAAATATCAAACTTCACTTCCCCTCGAAGTAAGTGGATTCCTACCGCATGTCCACTTGAATAGGATGGTTGAGGCTTGCTTTGGGTCTTTACCTGAAATATACATATTTATGCCACCTGTCCTCTTGATCTGATGGCTATGAATTACTTTGGGACTTTACCCAGAATCCATCAATCTACGTCACGTCTCTTTTGGATCAGATGGTCCAGATTCACCTCAGACGATCTGACGCTTGAGATTTACTTCGGACGATATGATGACTGAGATATACTTCGGATGATCAGACGATTGAGATTTACTTCGACTCTCTGACTCTTCGGACTTCGGGAGCCTCAAATATCAACTGAAAACTCTCAAAAATATTTCTCCGGAGTCCACGATCTGTCGCCACGTGTCCCTCTGGATCTGGCATTCCATATTCACTTCGGGTCTTCAGGGTTCAAGAATCTCAATTCTCAACTGAAACTCCAATGCAATTTACCCGAAGCTTGCGATATATTGCCACGTGTCTCTCTGGATCTAACAGTTCAGAGTCCTTCGACTCTTCGGCTCTTTGGCCCTTCAGTGCTTCAACGCTTCGATGCTTCGGATTTTCGGTGCTTCGGCTCTCCAGCTCTCCGGGCTTTGGGAGTTTCAACTCCTACGCACCCATTTCTCCGAAGTGATTTTACCCGAAATACACGATATGCTGACACGTATCCCCCTGGAAATCAACAGCCAGGGTTTACTTTGGTTTTTTTTCTTCCTCCTTGTCCACAAACCTCCGAATTTGTGGATCTTATGCCATGTATCAACCCTGATGTTGGACGGTTCCGATTGACTTTGGAACTTCAGGACTTCACAAGTCCACTCTCCTGTGCACCTTCAAAGGGTTAGGCCTTGTTCACTTTCCTTGTGATCCAACGACTATTGGTCCTCACACTCTGAGCTGATGGCCCAGATATGACCTCCTCCTGTGTGCTCTTTTAATTGTCTGGACCTGAATCCCAATGGTCCAAATCTTTCACAGTGATTGATCCAACGGTCATTGTTGCTCCTCCTCTTGAGCTTTCGCTTTCTTCCCTGACTTGGAAGATTTTAGATGTTTTGAAGGTCTCGACCTTCAATTTACTTCCTATAAGCCCTGATGTATGGGTCTTGACTTCTGCTTCCCTCCTGAGCTTACGAACTTGAAACAAGTTCGCCTCTTCGACCTCATCTGCGCTTCTAAAAAGCGTTAGTCTCTTATGAGCTTGGTCCTTAGGGAATTTTGAATTCGCATGTACTCCTTGCGTTAATCTACTCGCATCGGATTGACGTTCCACGACATTCCTTGATCCAACGATCTAGATCACATCACAACTTTGGGTTTCAGAATTTTAATCGCACCAATGCGCGATTCTCCCTTCGCGCGAACTCTGCACTCATGTATTCGACGGTCAAGGTGGGTCCCGATAGATGCTTGGATATACAGTCCAGATCACATCGCGACTTCGGGTTTCGAAGGATCCATCCCCTTCATGATGATTACCAACATTCATCGATCTTGCGAAGATTGAAGGAGTCAAGGCGTTAACGCCTACGCTCCTTGCGGTTGCAACAAACCTTGGATCCTCCTGAAATATATCTTTCGTTCGTCTTCCAAATGAAAGGATACTCCCTTTTGATACTTGAATCTCACTATCCTTCCTGAGCTTCATCAGTTATGAAGGATTTAAGAGTGTTGTGCTCTTTCTCCTGAACTTAACACTTAGAAGGGTCTTCTGCACAACTCTTGCTCTCCTTTATCAAGTCTAGAACTTAAGTGGTTCTTGGTCTCTTCTTTCCTCATAGAGAGCTTGTGCATATCTAGACTACCTCTCCTGATCTTAACAAACTTTGTACTCCAAGGGACTCAAAACGACTAGGAGGGTCGGCATGCATACATGAAACTATGCCCACGGTCGACGAACTCGCATTTCGTGGCTCTGGCTTAAGCCACCACAGGATGCAAGCATTTATGACTATAAAAACACATCCAATTCATACAATTTCCTACTTTCCTAATTACACAATCAAGCAGACACAAAAAGGGTATAGTATAAATCATTAAGAAAATATATCCATCCCTGCAACATTCATATGATATCCAACTTTAATTCACAGTACCACTTAAATACACAAGATATGTGATTACTTATCTATTACATGTGGTAGCCAACTAACTGATTGTGGGTGTTCATCCTTCCACCCGAACATAAGCTCAGAGGAATTCATTCTTAGCACTCTGGCCACCCCCGTACCAAGCCATGATATCACCAGGGAACTCTCGCAGTTCTCAATTATTCTTTCTCGGTTTCAGCGTCTGCTTAGGTTATGTTCTCTGCAAACTTTCAGATATTTCCTTCTTTGTTATGGCCTTGGGCGAGGTTTATCAGATGCTCACTCAGCATCAAGATCGCGGTCTTATGTTCCTCATTTGTTGGAGAGATCCCGCATTCTCCTTACCAATTTTCTTATATCTTTTCCCCGAGATGGTTCTCGACCCATCCTGCTCCTTCTATCATAAGGGAACTCAGGTCATCTTGGTCTGTCATACCCAGTGGTACTTTGGGCTGATATTCTGTAGTCAAACCATGCTTCCATTCATGGGAGTGATTGATAATTCAACCACTGGTCCTTTCTTCATTAACTGGTTTCTCTCCTTGGGAACCGAAGGAGATTTATTACCCCCATCAAGGGAAATTTGGGGTTATTTGATATAATGAGCCCTCTCTTATAGTTTTTGCATTCTTTCCTCTAGTGATATTATGACTAGTACTTTCAAGGCTTCACTCCCACAGTCAGTTATTGGCAACTCAAACAATAATACATTTACATTGTCCACATGCCTTAGCATGGTAATCCTATTTTATGATTAATTACAAGTTGGGGGGAACATGGATGTTACATCTAAGAAAATGTGTATTTATACTCTCTAAATAATATGATGAAGGAATTTTTTTTTTCTGATTGAGGACAATTGGCTCCAAGATTAGCACTCTGAGGATTATTATATGTTCCCAAATTTATAACCTCATACTGCATAGAAGAACTCTTGGTTTTACAATTGGTCACCTTCTTGAACTTGTCTCGAAGGTCATATAATTTCTGCAATCTTACCATAGACTTTAGGATGGAATTCTTTTGTCTTTCTTTACCCTTAGTTGTTTTCTCTACAAAAAATGTTGTGTGATTGTTCAAGGCCTCATCATGTTGTAACTCATCAATGGAAGAATCCTTAAAGGTGTCTTTCATGGAAAGGAAGTTTATGATATGTTGATCATCATCAAACACCCTCCAATTGGTTATATTATTTAGTATTGAGGGCATGTACAACAATTCCACAGAAAAGGTATTATACATGAATCCTTCTTATGGAATGAACATATACGCTACATTTTCTAAGAGATCAACATGAGAATTCAAAATCCGAGGAGTAGGACTAATGTTAAAAGCATCAAACTTTTTTATCGAATCCCATACCTCTTGCTGGTAATGTTTGAGATGACAAGAAATACAATGAATTGTGTTATGTACCTACATTATAACTATTTTGGAGTCACCAAAAACCTTCAAGAATTTTACTTACATGTGTATTTATTTTCTTAGCCCCTAAACCAAGGCTTCATACTTAGCAGTATTGTTGGTACATTCAAATTCCAATTTGCATGTTATCATGGTTTTCTTACCTTTAGTATCTTTGAGGATACAACCAATACATGCACCTTCATTAGACTTGGATCCATCAAAATACAAAGTCCAAATGTTAGTATCTAAATATAAATTAGTATCATTACTATCTACTATATTACAGTTTGGCTAAAAAAATCTGTGTGTAATGAAGGATTTTAGATTTCTTGTTTGATTCCGCAAGTGGGCATATGTCAACAGTAAAATGTCCAAAGAAAATATATGAGCAATAATTCCC
Source organism: Picea engelmannii (assembly GCA_009831015.1). NCBI lineage: Eukaryota > Viridiplantae > Streptophyta > Pinopsida > Pinales > Pinaceae > Picea > Picea engelmannii. The sequence continues at coordinate 8,261 of ML851506.1, forward strand.
AAAGATTGAATGATTGAACAAGACGGGCTCAGCAGGGTCATTCAGATCAGTGACAATGTGCTTCATATATCATTTGTGATCCACTTTAATCTTATTTTGTTTCCCATTGTAAGGTAACCAAAGATGGCACCAATTAGTAGAAAAATATCCATTTAGTTTCTCAGATCAATCTCTACTAAGAAGTAGTCCATATGCGTCATGAATCTCCACTACAATGATATAAATAACTTGGTGAACCTTAGGATCAAAAGCCAATCTTATCAAGACATTCTTAAGTTCTCCTATGACTTTGACAATTGATCTATCTAATTGCACAATCTGAATGTCAGAATTTTCAAGTTCGACATTCAATTTATGACACACTGCATAAGGAATTACATTATATGAAGCAATCGAATCAACCATACAATTGTGCACATTTTTGTTAAATATTTCAAATGTCAAGAGGAAATGAGGAGTGGTATATTTTGACCTCTTACCAATCAAAGAAACATTAACACCATATTTTTTCTTAGCAAATTTCTTCCTAGAATCTATATTCTGAATCAATTTTCCATTGTCTTTGTTTCCCTCAACAATGGTATTTTTTTCTTTACCCATGGATGTTCCTTGAAGAGCCTTAATGAAATTCCCTTGTATCTGTGGTAACTTTAATAATTCAAACAAAGAAACATTATCCTGGGTTTTCTTCATATAATACACAATAATATTTTAGATTAGTTAAAACAGAGGAAGATGAAGAATTTGTGATAGTGGAAGTGGAGTTATGGGAAGTTGAATATTTATGTATCTAAGGGATGGGGTATCCAATTTATTTTCTTTATCGGTTTATTTAACTTATCTTACTTTATTCCATACGCATCTTCATTATTTTGTCTTAATGGGATTTTCGATAACAACACCTTCTTATTTGTTGATTCACGGACTCGCAAACTCTCGACTACATATTGTTATAATTCTCCTTCCACAAGTCCACTCGAAAAATATCGACACTTTGGCATTTCTCCTTCTTCGCAGACTTGTGGACGTGTAACTCTTTACCTCTTCTTCATAAGTCTGTCTGAAAGTCTCAACACTTTGTCATTTCTCCATCTTCATGGACTTTCGGACGTACAAATATTTACGTCTTCTTCATAATTCTATCTGAAAGTCTCAACACTTGGTCATTTCTCCATCTTTGTGGACTTGCGGACGTACAACTCTTTACCTCTTCTTCATAAGTCCGACAAGTCTCAACACTTAGTCATTTCTCCATCTTCGCGAACTTGCGGGTGTAAAACTCTTTACCTCTTCTTCATAAGTCTGAGAAGTGATCCAAGTGGATATCGGTGGCCACCCACCTTTTCCAACTGGCTCAAAACAGTTTTCTGGCAAGTTTGGTAATTTATTATTTTTAGCAGTTTTTCACTTCCGGAGCCGTTTTGAGACCCTAAACGATGTTTTTTGGGAAAACACATTGCAATATGTAAGTTCCTTCGCTATTTCCTCTAAAATGAATATCCTCGAAAGTACCTTTCCAATGGGCTATCATACGCCTAAAACAGAGATCGTATGGAAAAGTTACGACCCCAAGAAGTTGATGTACTAACTTACATAAACGGGGCCCACATGACTTTTGGCGCTTCATCTCCTAGGGTTACATTTTTGGATGTCTAGGGTTTTTGGCATTCCTATTTATTGTAAAAAGGCCTTCAGAGCCTCATTGTAATCATCTTCTTTCCAATGAGCACAATCGTCACATCTCTTCTCAGAGATAAGCCTCCACCATTCCAGCAAGCTTGTTTCTACTGCATTTTACAATTTCAGCTTATTTTCTTATTGAATAGAAAATCAGTTTTACTGTATCTCTGTTATTTTGTGTTAAGTACCTATTAATAGTGTGTAGTCATTGTTAAAATATTGTGTAACTGCAAAGAATATTCTAATCCCCTTTTGTGGATAAAGATAAAATATATTTATTATTAATTAGATCAATCCCCTTTTGTGGATTGATCATGTCGGGCATTGTAATTGACCAAATCCCCTTTTTCGGATTGGTCAAACCCTAATTGTAATAATATAAATAAAAAGATGGCCCCAGAATATATTAAAGTGGTTATAACCACCCATAATGAGAATTCGACCCAGCCAGAATATATTCAAGTGGTTATAACCACCCAGAATGAGAAGTCGGCCCTGCCAGTGAAAAGACACATGTTCAACACCTGCCAAATTGTATAAATAAGAGAGGCCAGTGCCTCATTTGGACACACACTCAGCTCACTCATCTAGTGCGCAAGTATTGAAGGAAACTGTAGTTACCAGTTGCTGGAAGAAGGAAGAGAAAGAGAGGCGCATCCTTGGGAGAGGAATTTTTGTGTTGTTTGGCTCATTATCTTGGCATTGGA
>ML851508.1:14081-31049 GCA_009831015.1 Picea engelmannii
TTTAGTATAAATAGGAGTCGAGGGTATGAGAACCCTAGCTTGGATATTATTGTAACAGAGCGTTGCTCGACTGGAGGTTGCCCCCTCGAAGAGGCCTGTGAACATTGCTATCTGATTCAAAGTGCTATTTCTATTGCTATTTCATATATCATTTATGTCTATTGTGAAGATTATGCTGGATATTTTACTGTTATTTTGTCATTTCTAGCATTTCATTTCTATTCTGCATATTTTATATATCTAGTATCTTGTAGAAAAACCAGGGTAGAGATAGTGTTTTCATTGTTTACGTGATCCTCGTTGTTCTGTGGATTCTCTCGGTAGATCTGTTCTTCACTATCCCCTTGACTCTCCATATGTGCTCTCTCACTCCACTCAATATGAACAATGTCCCACTCTTCCTTAGTGACTATCCAACCGTTGATATGATAAACAACTTCTTTTAGGTTTTCTCGATTCTAGGCTATACTGCCTTGATCCTTAATGTTCTCCAGTGTTGCTTGTTGATTTTTTGGTGACAAATATTCAACTTCGATTTCAACTTTAGATTCAACTTCAGCCCTTGATAAGAACGATGTTTTGAGAGGGGGTGTTTCTGCTGACTGCGGATCACGTCCTCTTGGAGGATTGCTAGGGAAAAAAATGGATCCTGAAGAAGAATCTGCTCTGGCTATAATCTCATCAACAATGGTTTGTCTTCCCAGTATGTTAGGATTTCTTCCTCCATGTCCTCTGGTTCCTGTAATGTTAGTATTTTGGGGGGTTCGTTCTCACATTTGGTGATTCATGCAGACTATTCATTCCTAAAAAAAAAAATAGTGTGCTTACCAAAATCTACAATTATCTTCACCAGCAATGACGCCAAAATGTTTGGCACTTTAATTGTTTAATTGAATGGAAAATCAAAGTGTTCAATATAAATTGTCAACCCAGGGAAGTCTGTTATTTCAAGATAATTCTGCACAATCTATGCTAGATTATGAAAGCATCTCTAATCCAATTGTAGTAGGGAAGTTCTTTTTTAACAAAACATACAAACATTATCACTAACACAATTGTCCTGATACAGCTGGAATGCTACAGACTTAAAATCATAATTGCAATCTAAACTGATCAATATACAAAAACCATGAATTGCCTACCTTAATCTAACTTTCTAATTTACTTTTGCAGGAAGAAATCCTATACTATTGAAGAAGGGAAATCTACTTGTTGCAAGAAGCTACTTCACACTTTTAATTCTCCAAAACAAGATTTTAACCTAATGCAGAAAAAGGAAAAGCAGTTCTCCAACCATGTTCAACAACTGACTTCTAATTCTCACGAGACAATTTTATGTGCATTTACCAAGAAGGAAGTAAACTGTAACAACAATTGTATTCAGAAATATCTAACAATTAAACCATTTGCAATGAAAATGACTAAATCTAGAATTCGAAATAGAGGGGAATCAGTGAGAAAGGTCGGCCCTTTCCTTCTCACTGAATGCACTCAAAGAGATATGTTATAGTCTGCTAAATAAATTCAATCAACTTATTCATTTAATTTGCCAAAAGGATGTCTTTGTACAATAATCGCTACTATCTTCAGTTCAAGGAAAAAGACTAACAACCCTTTACATTACAAAAGATATGCTATTTAAAGTCAGAGTCATTCAGTGTTCAAAAACAGAATAGTCTTGAGAATCCTCAATTCTCAAGCTGTTTGTTAGATATCATTAATACAAAATCTTGAATTATCCTTCATCAACATCGTGAGCCAACATTCTAATCAGCAGGTGTTGCAGCAGTCGTATCACAACAAGACTGGTGGTGTCTGTTGTAGCAGCTTCCGAGATTATCAGGCTTCTGTCGTAGCAGTTGTGTAACAACTTCCAGGATTGATGGGAATCCATTGCAGAAGTCATGTAACAACTTTCAGGATTGGCGCACAGCTGTAACAACAATGAGTTTCTCGAAGTGGGTTGTTCTAACATTTTGATCATTAGTTAAATCATTTCATGGGTAAAATATGTGAACATTATCAATCAAACATGCTAAGTAATTGAAAATATAAAAGCAAGATGAATAGTTCATACCTTGGGAAAAAGGATCTCGGTGCTCATTATAATAGTCATTTAGCTTAGGATTGAGAAGGTCAAATGATCAAAAGGTGTAGTGAAAAAGGGACATTTCAGGGTCCTAACACTTGTGAGAGGACTTGGTCTCAAATTTTTGGCTATCTTGGATGTTTTATCTCTTTTTCACTTTTGTATGGATATGCATATGAATGGTTGATTGATGAAGTGATGTTCTAGCCTTGGAAGGCTATTCTATTGCTATCGTTGTGGATTATCTTAGCATTTTTCCTTGAATTGGTATGGTTTTTAATTTTCTTTCTATCATTTTTTTCAAGTCAAGGTTATTGTGCTAGGAACTAGGTGGGATGTATAAGGTCATACACCCCCACCTTAGTCTTCATCACTTTATGCTTCATCTTATTGATTTTGTAAGGGTTTGCTAAGAGAAGTATAAGGGCATACACCCTCTTATCCTAAACCCTATCCTAAAGAAACTTTCCTTGTGAAGTAAAAGGGCGAGGTATCTTCTATAAGATCCTTCTGACTCCATTAATCCAATAGTAAAGGCACTAGTCATACGTTTTTGCATTGGAGATATTAAATCATTGCCTTGGGAAGCATAATTTTTGACCTTTTGAAAGTTTTCTTTCTTGAGGTTGATTTGCCTCATTGAGAGGCATTTTCCCCCACTAGGGCATCCCTTCTCTCCCAATACTCTAATTTATGTCATAAAATTTAATCTACAACCATTATGGATTCATAACCCTATCTATTAACACTCTCATAACTCCTAAACTAGCCCTATACTAGCTCTCTAACTTTGCTAATTTATTCTAATAACTAGGGTGCATCTATTGGGCTAGTTGTTGGCAACTTTTCAAGGTTGATTTAGTTGTTGCATGAAACTGAATGCTACAGCCATATCACTGCAATTTTCTTCAGAAAACGCATGTTTACAAAAACCATCTTATCTATTTTCTTAAGTCCCATTTTCAGCCTATATTCATTGCTAAGTTTGATGTTTTTATTTTTATTTTTTATAAGTAAGTATTTGTATTATATATAAAAATCCTTCTAAGAACCAGGATCAAGAGTACATGCACTGATTCTAGCGGTTGTAATTACTGAACTGCTCCATCAGGAGAAACCAATTAAGCCAACTGTATATAGCAAGTAGCAAAAATTTCTAACAGTTCTAGAAAAAACCAGACAAATTAACTAAACCAGACCATTTAACTACCATGAGAGCCACTAGAGCTAAAGTATGGAACAAGCTGTGTATAATCTGGGACATACTCGGGAAAGAGGCCAGGCCAGGGTTCCTCGATGATAGGTGTCCCGCTGGCAGTCCATTGCATGTCCATGGCGTCGTTGCCTTTGTCCTCGTGCACCTGGATACTAGTGTCCTTCTCCTCCTCTGCCGCTTCCGAAACTGCATCATCGTCCCCACCTACACTGCATGTCGGAGTCTCCTTCCTCGCTAGAGTAGTCATGGGCTCTAGTTTTCCTTCCTTTCCGTCAGACTGCGGGCTTCCTGCTATAACAACTTGCTGATGGCTGCTTGAATGGTCGCTCACAGTGAGAGAAACGTCATTGGAATCCTCAGGAGCGGCTGGAGGGGGAGTGGCGAGAAGCTGGAGAAGGACTGATAGCCTTCCTTCCATCTGTTGGACACGAAACTGGAGGTCATTCACGCCATCACAGAGCTCAAAAACTAGGTCGTGCAGAATGGCGGTGTGTTCACGTGGAAGAGTGGGAGAGGGCGTCTGCAGATTGCTAGGGGGTCGACCATGGCTCGGCACCGGGGGAGGAGAGGAATGCTTGACAGAAGGAGAATGCCATGTCGGGGTCCAGGAGGTGTCAACGATAGCCAAACAATCAAGAGTTGGGGTAGGTGAACTAGAGGGCGAGGAAGAAGTGTGAGGGCATCGAGGGTGCCAGGGAGAGCCCATGCGTGGACGCAAGCGTTGTTGTGGCATGGTGAAGCTTGGCGTCTGCAGAAAATTTGCAGAGCCAAGGTGGAGGATGAGGAGCGCCCGAAAGACCATGAAAACCACAGGACCAGAGTCGAAACCAAACAGCCAGGCTAAAATGCAAAGAGGATGCTGCATAGCTCTATGCATAAAGGTGGTCAAGGGGGTTGGTTTAATGCCCCTCCCATCGGCTTTGAATTCCATTTAATGCCTGGGGGTGGTGGCTTCAGTGGGCACGAGTCGAGCACATGGATTCGTGCTCCGCTGGCCTCCCCCTTCCGCTTCTGCGAGCCAGGTGTTGGGCCCAAACACCCCATATGGGTGGTTGTCCATTTCCACTGCTTTGCTGATGCATTGGTGGAGTATGGGATGCGCCTGATCTAGAGAAGTGTTGCAGAGGAGTTCTGGTCCCTCCCAGTTCACTCCTATATTAGCCAAGTAATTCGCTACCTGATTTGCTTTTCGTTTGACATGAGCTGGTATGAGTACCTGGTTGGGATGCAATAGCTCTACTATGAGTTGTATCCCATGCGAGAGTCGCCAGCTTGGAGAGATTTTTTCAGGGTTAGCGCCATTTAAGAGCTGAACAAGAAGGTTGACGAGGATCTGGGAGTCACCTTCTACCAAGAGCTGATTGAAATTGTGATCCTTGGCCAGTTGTAGCCCCCGTACGAGTGCCCAAAGTTCCGCTACATTGTTCGTGGTATGGCCTAAAGAGCCTGCACTGATGAGAAGAATGCGCCCATGATGATTGCGAAAGACTACTCCATATCCCGCAGCTCCCGGGTTGCCTTTGGAAGCTCCATCGAAATTGATTTTGAGGAAGTCTATCGGCGAGGCTGACCAAGAGGAGGGTCTGGGGGTGGGGATAGGGGTGAGGAGGGTGGGAGCGGGGGGAAGGGGAGGAAGGGGGAGCCAATGTTTTAGGATTGGGAGTTCAGAGGGGGTGCTAGTTATATCTTGTTCTGTCCAAGGATGGAGACGGATAGTTTTGAGAATGTTGTTGCGGTAGTTAGTCCAGCACTGTTGCCAAGGGAGGAAGATATTCCTGAAGAGCCTTCGATTCCTCTCCTTCCAAACCTACCAGAGGATGAAACCAGGTGTCAATTGCCAGATCCGATTCAAGAGGGGGGAGTGAAATGGGTGGTCCCTCAAATCGGCAATGGTATCTGCAATATTGTCTCGGACATAATCCGAGGTGCGCATAATAAGCGCCATTTGATCCCAGATTTGTGTCGTGTATGGGAAAGAGGTGAGGAGATGATTCATTGTTTCTGCTGCCTCCCCGCAAAGGATGAAAACTGAGGGTCCCACAAAGCCTCGCTTGGAGAGGTTATCCCAAGTGAGAATACTGGAATGAGACACCAGCCAAAGGAAGAGAGTGATTTTCGGCCAGTGTTTGAGATTCCAAATCTTTTGCCAAATCCTGCCTGCAGGTTCCAAACTTGATTTAATTTTTACGTGATAAGCTTCACTCGTGCTGTAAGTACCACTTGGTCGATGTCCCCATCGAAGTATATCCTCTCCACTAAGTTTGGCTATTTTCCATTTGAGCATTTCTGTTTGATAGGGACCCAAGTCCACTTGGCCGCTTAAGTGCAAGCTCTGTCTATCCATGAGCCAAAGTCGCCAGGTGTTGCCTTGCGTTTCGCCCCTCCAATAATCCACCACTGTCGTCAAGCCCACTTGCATGGTAGGAGCACTGATTTGGCCGGCCCATTCCTCCTGTTCCAAAGTGGGCCATTGCTGCCAGGAATATTTCCAGAATAAGGCCGTTGTCCCATCTCTGACTTCCCAGAAGGCATGCTGGGTGATGAGGTGTCTATTTTGCTTGACAGTTGTCCAGACCAGGGATCCTGGTGTATCCCTGTTCCATCGAATGAGGTTTTTTTCGGCTACTGTCGACGCATATTTTTTCCTCCACAGTCGCGCCCAAAGGTCCCTTGGGTTTTTTAGCCACCTCCACCAGATTTTTGCGCTAAGGATTTTATTCATGATGTTGGGATCCCTTAGTCCGAGTCCTCCTTGTGCTTTGGGCTGGAAAATTTTGTCCCAACTTACCAGTGCGATTTTCTTCCCTGTGCTGAAACCTTGCCAGAGGAAGTTCCTCTGCAGGCTTTTGATGGCTATCTGCACGAAAGAGGGGGTGGTTAGCACTGAGAAAATATAGGTGGGGAGCGCCTGGAGAACCACACAGAGTAGAATGAGCCAGCTAGGTAGATTCAGAGTTCTAAGGGTCCAAGAAGAGAGTTTTTTAGAGAAGGAAGAGAGCAAATGTTCCCAAGAGGAGTTTCGAAGGGAATTATCGATCAGAGGAATGCCCAGGTATTTGGATGGAAGGGAGCTTCTTTGAAATCCTAAGAGGTCAGAGATGTGTCTTTGGACAAGGGGGGGGGGGTGTTAAAGAAAAAAATGAGGGATTTTTCCTTATTGCAGTCAAGACCTGAGGCGTCCGAGAAGGTCTGAAGGATTTGGAGAATGGAGTTTGCTTATTTAACCATTGGACTGCCCATCAATAGAGTATCATCCACGAATTGGTTGTGTGAGATAGGGGGGGAGATGCCATGCAACGTTAGTCCTTCCAGGCTGCCAATTTCTATTGTTGCATGAATACTCCGACTGAGGCCTTCAGCCATGATTATAAAAAGGAAGGGGGAAAGAGGGTCTCCCTATCTGATTCCTCATGAAGGGATGAAGGGGCGTGAAGGGACACCATTGACGAGGATGGAAAAGAAAGCAGTGGAAGTGAGGTTCAGGATCCAGGTCACCCAAAGTTCCTCAAAACCAAAAGAAAGGAACATTTCCTTCATGTATTCCCAACTTATTTTGTCGAAAGCTTTGGAAAGGTCTAGTTTTAGTAGCATGCCTGGCGTTTTGGTTTTCTAAAGAGACTGAATTACCTCATGCGCCAAGATAACGCTGTCAAGAATTTGTCTGCCCTCGATGTAACCTGATTGTTCTTGAGAGATAATGGTAGGCATGATAAGCTTGAGTCTGCGAGCTATTACCTTTGTCAGAAGTTTATAGATGACATTACAGAGAGAAATGGGTCTGAACTGTTTTGGATGATGAGCTTGTCCCTCTTTAGGTATGAGAGTGAGGAAAGTGGCGTTGAGATCTTGAAGGACCTGTCCAGTGGCTCGGGAGTTCTCTATAATTTCCCAGACCTCCCTTCTTATCATTGGCCAGCAGTGGTGGAAGAAATCGTTGGTGAAACCGTCCGAGCCTGGAGCCTTGCTTTTGGGGGTGTCTCGCAGCGCCTGATCCACATCCTCAATGGTGATAGGCAGAAGTAGAGCTACGTTCTTCTCTTGGGTGACGAGGGAGGGAACATGTTGTGTTAATTTGGCTATGGCTTCTGATTTGTTGAGGGATGGTTCGGTGAGGAGGTGCTTATAATAATCGGTCAATGTTGTAGCCATGTCTTCATGGTCGTGTAAGAGCTCACCTGTATCAGAGGTTAAATGCGTGATTCTATTTGAATGGCGTCGTTGCATGACCGATCGGTGGAAGAACTTGGTGTTGCGCTCCCCCTCTTTGAGCCATTGGACGCGTGACTTCTGCCTCCATAATATTTCTTCCTGTGCTTTCCTGGTACCCAATTGTTGAGCAATTGTTGCTTCTTGGGTCTTTAGATCATCCGTTAAACCACTCGTCTGGATCTGATGTTGTATATTCTCCATTTGCTCTGCCAGTTGCCGCTTGGAGTCAAAGATATTGCCAAAGGTTTCCTTATTCCAGGTTTTAATGAGTTGTTTCAGCTTTTTTAATTTTTGTTGAAATCTGAACATCTTGGAGCCCTTTGTAACTTCTGCTTGTTTCCACCAGCCTTGGATTTTGGCCTCGAAATCTGGGTGGTTGAGCCAAAATTGCTCAAATCTGAAAGATTTTCTTCCTGGGGTAGCCGATACTTCTATCCACAGCTGGTTGGGCCAATGGTTCGAGCCATGAGTGTTCAATATGCTCGCCTCCATGGCCAAGCCTTCCATCATGAGGAAGTCAGAAATTAGGAAGTGGTCCAGTTTACAAGCGATTTGATGAGAGCCTGTCCTTCTATTTGTCCAGGTGAAGATGCCATTGGTGGGTTCCAGGTCGATTAAATTGAGCTTGTCGATTAGACTATTGAAGTCATTGGCATCCTGATCCAGGCGTCTGGAGCCTCCTTTTTTCTCATCCAGGGTTCGAATAAGATTATAATCTCCCCCTATGATCTAGTACTTGTGTTTTAGCAAGCTAGGGAGATAGTCCAAGCTTCTGAGGAAGGTTTGTTTTTCCCGGGGGTTGGCTGGGCCATAAACATTGGTGATGTGACCAGGCTGGTTAGATCCGATGAGTCTGTATTCGGCGGTGATGGACCATCGAGTAGTGGTGAATTTTTCTAGCCGTACTGTGGTTGGGTTCTAGAGAACAGCCAGTCCTCCCGCTGTGCCTGCAGCTGCTATTGACACGGCTTCCCCTTGCTTCCAAGAATAAGGGAGAAGCTTATTGAGGTCTTCATTTGAGCATTTTGTTTCCTGAAGTAATAGTACATCTAGTTTCTCTGCAAAGATCAGATCTTGTAGCAACTTCTGTTTGCTACGTCCATTAAGGCCCCTTATGTTCCAAGAGATTATCTTCATGATGATGGGGGGGTGGGGAGGGGAGGGAAGCTGTCTGAGATTAAATGCATCTTTCCTAAATTTACCATAAACTACCCTATTTCCTGTATGAGTGTAGTTGTGGATTTTCTACCTCTTTTCTTGTCGTCTTTTGGATTTTTCCCTGGAGTTTTCGTTTGGTTGCCCTGTATGCCGAGGCTTTTGCTGGATCTCGCTGAGGAGCCTGCAGAGGAGTTGATAAAGATCTTGTGAACCTTCCTCAATTGATCCAGGGGTATGGTATAAAGTTTTTGCTGTCGGTAGGCATGTTCGAGGTGTTCCAGGTCCACCCCTACCAAATCTTGCTCCTCGGTGTCCATCTCTGCCTCCCCGTCTTCGAGTGGTTGGACATCTTTTGGGTTTTCTGCTGTATATTGTGGGTCCTGGGTGATTGTCTTTCCTTATGGTTGCTTGTTTTCCTCCTATGTCTGGGAGGAGGAGGTGTTGCTCGCCGGTGGCTCCTTATGAGTGGTGTTGGTTGCAGGGTCCTCGGGCTGATCTTGTAGGATGGCATATTTGTTACGTGTGGAGGGATCTTTACTAACCTGGTTTGGTTTCCTTCGGCCAGCTTGTCACTGTTTTCCTCCCGGTGGAGTGAATCCATCCTTGTCTTTTCCATCTTTGGAGTTTTCTTCTTTAGGGGCCTCATTGAGGGGGCATTCTCTGAATAAGTGCCCATGCTCATGGCACTTTCGGCATCTGAAGGGAATATGCTCATAGTCAATAGTTTGTATCCAATCTTCGTCCTGGTATTCAAGGGTGATGGTACCTGGTAGTGGTTTTTCTATGTTTAGATACACACATATACACATGTACGAGGTATATCTCCTCGGCTTTGTGGCCTCGAAGGATTTTACATAGACTCCAATGGTGTTGCCTATACCAGCTAAGACTTCTTCCAACCAGAACTCTTGTGGGAGGGAGTACAGACGGATCCATACTGGAGCATGGGCGAAATATTCTTTTTCGGGGATGAATCTCTCGGTCCAGAATCGTAGGAATAGCCCGGCGGAGTTGAAGAAATAGGGTCCCCCATCAAAGATGCGGTTGCGGTCCTCAAGGTTATGCAAAATAATTGTAAAAAATCCCTTTGAGCCTAACTGTAATTCGTAGTGCCCTTTTGGTTTACACTAGTATTGTATCCATTTGATTAAATCCCTTTCTGATGGCCAAAACCCTAAAAATTTCCCTACCAGAGCATGGTCTCTCATATATTGTTTTTGCTCCTCTATCATGGGAGAGTTAATTATAGACTTCGGAGCTTGCGGAGCTTGAGGAATGCACTTACCAGGGAGCCAAGGCGGTGATGTTGTAACAGGAGCGACTGGGTGTTCCGGATCAATGCCCATGTCACGATATTTGAAGGTTCCTTCCGTGATGAGGGTTGCTCGCAGGTCCGGTGGCGGTTCAAAGGACGGCCGCTTAAACTTGTCTCCGCCACTGCCATTTGTTGTGGCTTCACTGTAGGAGGCACCGACTCAGCCTCCTCCTTGCGGAATCATGGCCCTCACGGTCCGGTGAGTGTGGTCACTCAGTTTTTGGCTTCAAACCCCAAAGCGGTGGCTAGGTCTTGCTTTCATCCCTCACAATAAAAAACATTGCTAAGTTTGATGTTGATTTGCATAACCAATCTATATATTTATAGGCTGATTTTAGATGTTTAATTTTCTGATATAAGATGATATATAATGATGAAAATTAGGGCCAACTAGATTAAATTTCTGATACAACTAACATCTATCATTTCAAAGTGTCTTTTCTTGTGTCTCGGGAAGGTACAATCATCTGGAGAAATACTACACCTGTGGGGAAACGATTAATTGACTTGCGAGGCATCTCTCCCTACCTTTTTATTCCACTCAGATTTGACCTCTAGGGGGTTCACTTCCATTTCCCTCCATCTCCATCTCAATCCCCCTAGGATCACTGGTATCACCTCCCTAGAGTGACCTAGTCACCCTTGAAGTGTGTGACCTACATCGAGGTGAAATTGGGTGTAGGATTCCCAAGTTGTAGTACTTGCCTTATGGTTGGGTTAGGATTTTACCAACTTGCAACTTGCACTATAACAATTTTGCGTCATTGTCAGGGAGGATTTTGAATCCCTTTCATACCCTAATGACACTTTGGTAAGCTATCCAAAAGACTTTCCCTTAGCTTACCTGGTGACTCCACCCGAGGAACGTTCCCTTTCCACCTTTCTTGATGAGTTGATTTTGAAACTCATTTGGTGACTCCACCTTCCCAAAACCCTTCTTTCCCCAAACATTTTCCCTTGGGAGGTTCAAGCCTTCTAAGGTTTCATGGCCAAGAGAAAGGTTGTCTCAGTACAAGCCAATCTTCTGATCTCCATGGAAATTTTGTGAATGACACTACCACTAGATGGTCACCAAGCCAGGGCAGTGGCCATCAACTCTTTCCTTGCAACATGAAGAAATAAAGATAAAAAGAATAAATGGAAATCAATAGGATTGAAAGTATCTTCATCAATGACAAGGTGCAACTCACCCTCAACAAAGGAACCCATAGGTAAGTGTTACATTTCCTTTCTATCACATGCACCCCATGCCCAAAGGTTTTCCCCTTACCACCTCATATACTTTCATGACTTGGATCAAGCTCCAATGGGGAAATGACCTTGAATTAAGGTAGACTGGACCAATAGGATGCCCTGAGACCTTCTCCAAAACTGGACTTTTCAAGTCGCATAACATTTTGAGCATTTGTTTGGATTTAGGGAGGTTTGATGCACATGTTTGGGCTATTTAGTTGTTATATGTGATTTGTGTTTATTATTCTTGTGACTTATTGAATCCTAGAGGGAGTACTTTTTGTCTTTGCAGGAACTTTCCCGATGAACAGGTACATGGAGAGATGATTATCTCGTACATTCATGAGGGCTCAAAACCCATTGATGGATGTTGAGACCCCAACTAGGGGGGAAGACAGAGATGGAGGGATTCTGCCAAGAAGAAGAAGGATGTTTCTTTTAGAGGCACTTTGGTGGACCTAGACCTAGGGGACTATTCCCTTCCCTCTTTGACGTTGTCCTTTGGAGGCTTTGGACGTCATCTACTTTCAAGGGTTGTCACCTTGGGTGTTGTCATGAGGTTATTGGCACATGTGGGAAAGGATTCTGGCCTTTGGAGGCCCAACGCTTCACTTCCCATTCTCAACATTTCATCATGGAGGCCCAACATCACCCTAGAAAAGAATGACATCACCCTTAATAGGGTCTTTATATATAAATTGATTTTATTTTTTCCAAAATTTAAATTTTGTAAGAAACTAGCGAAGTCGGCCTAGTTTTTTGACCTAAAACATAATTAAGGTCAAGGTTTTTTTATAAATAAACAAAAAGTGACATTCATTTTGATCACAACTTGTCATGGGACAAGAGGAGGTATTCAATTTCTCCCTAGTTGTGTGTACTTGGCTGAAATAGTGAGGCGCTACTCTTATTGGAGGCTTGTTTTATCACTTGGATCATTTTTTTTAAGTTCTATGGTGATATTGCATGGTATATTCATGATTATTCTTGGTGAAAAGAAGTAAAATATGTATTTTTTAATCTATTGAATGGTTAATGGTATGGTTTTATTTTCTCATACATGATTATGAAATTGCATGGTGTATTTAATGCTTCAAGTAAGAAACTTAAAGTTCTAACTTTCCTACTTTTTATTTTCCTAGCTTTATAAAGTGATCTAATAATTAGTGAAATCCTAAGGGCCCTAAAGTGTTAGCTCACTTGAGGTATTTACTTAGTTATTGTGCTCAAGATACTTCTCATCCACAAACTCTTCAAGAGGAAGGAGGCACTAAGGCCTAGAATTTCCTACACCCTAGCTCACCTCCCTTCTTAGGGTCAAGAAGCCTAGGAGGACTTAAGGTGCTATTCCTCCTAGGTCTTGGATTTTCTTGCATAGTGTGCATTATCATTTCTTTTTTATCCTTGAAATATACCACCTCCTTCACTCCATCTACCCCTAAAAGGAACTATTCCTCTCCTCTTTCTTTTTGACTGTTAACTTGTTGTTGTTACAAGTACTTTGACATCCTTTTAAATTCATTACTTGGCTTGTCTCAATCTGGAAATTGTAAGTGGAAAAAGTATTAGCATTGCAAAGTATTTATATCTCATTACATTTTCCTTATAAGTTGCAATTTATGGATATATTATTGTTGCTACACATCTATCTTTTATATAGAAACTTGTTTGGTAGCATAATTTTATATTGAAGTCACTGATTGAAAGCATTGATATCATTGGTTATTATATAGTGTTTATTGTTTCTTTGGTAAAGAGCATGCATCATTCACCTTATTTTCCACTGACCCCTTTGACATAACCATACCAAGTTATTTCATTCATCTAAGTGACCTAGAGAGAGGCGTGGTATTACCTTTTCCTAACATCCTTCATCAATCCACTAGGTCCTAGGACATCTCCCTTGGAGAGATTCTTTTCTCCTTCTAAAGAGAAATAGGTACCCTGTTGGGGTGACAGTGATAGGGATACCTCTGTGTTACGCCAATCTAGGCTTACTTGCCTTTAGTCTTTGGGAAAGTATAGATTGTGCGATAACATAGCCCATTCTAATATTTTGTGACAACACAAGCGCAATCAATATCTCAAAGAATCCAGTGATGCACTCCAAGATGAAGAAAATTTCGATAAAATTTCAGTTTCTATGAGAACAGGTTGAAAACAAGAACATGAGAGTTGAATATGTTGGAACAAAAGAAAAAATTGTAGATATCTTTACAAAATTGCTTCCAATGGGAACTTTTGAGTATCTTCGATAGAGAGTCAGAGTAGTTTCCACTCCAAAATTAATGATTTTGAATTATTATCTTATATGTCTTATATTTATGCAAGGAAGCACCATAAAGAGGAAAGTTCAGTGGAGAAATCAGTCTCAGGGATATTTTAGTAAGGGGGAGCATCCCCAAGGACAATTCAGTCAAGGGGAGTAGCCCCAATGGAAAGTTACCTTTTCCATTGATGTCAAAGGGGGAGAGATTCATCAGATGCATGGAGAGAGAGTTAGATGCTTGGAGAGAGAGAAGAGGCATGATTCCAGGGAGAGCGATGCTCACATGGGGAGCATGAGAAATATGACTTCAGTGTTGCATCAAAGTGTTTCCATCAATGCAAAAGGGGGATGTTTTTGATTAATGGGTTGGTTGTCAATGATGTGAATCCTTGAAGAAAGTTCGGTAGCAAATTTCAATATCCCCAATAGTGTGGTTAAGGAACCCAAGTTTGATTATGGAATAATGTAATATATATATAAGTGAATTTGCAGGTGAAACTATTCTACATGGATAATACATGTCATTAGGTTTCCGGTGATATGTGGTACGTCACATAGTTCCTCACGGTTGAGGAGATATGGCTTAGTGAAGTTGGAGAACCCTCATCGACTCCATCGAAATTTCAGTACTCTGGTGAGTTATAAACTAGTGTATGGTGTCACTTACCCTACTCTAGCTATAGATTTGATAATTCCATGGACTCTGTTTACCTAAATGATAATTGTTAAGTATATAGAGAGAGAATCATTTAGCCTAGATACCATTTTAATATATATATATATATGTAAAAATCGTTCTTCTACGTACTTAGTAACAAAAGTATTTCAATTCAAATAAATCTGCAAGGGTTTAGTCAACCCAGATTATGGAATACCCTTTCGTGTTCAATTCCCTTCTACTTCTTGAAGGTTTGATGTTGTGAACAATCTGCCAGCGTATATTGTAAGACGAGGCCTCTCAGATTTATATAACATATTCCTGTGTAGTGTCCTAGTAGGGAGAAAATAATGTTTCAAATCCTTTATATGGTTTACCCCTCTGTTCACTATTATTTGGTTAAGACACTAAGTGTAAATTATTTGAATTCATGTTTATTAGTATCGCAATCCTCTATTCATCATGTTCTAAGAAAATCTCAAAAAAAACTATGATCAAATACTTTGTTTACAGTTCAATTTCTTAGTACACTGGGTTATGATGTTTCATTTCACAATTCTGTTGGTAGTATTATAATGGTGGGTCCCTATCATACTTTCAAGGGAATCCATCAGGAGATTCTGGAAGGTCTTCCATAAAAGTATCTTCACCGACTTCCTACCAAGTTTAAAAACAGAGCGAGGAGCCATCACTGGTAAAAAATATTATTCTTTTTATTTATTTCTATAAGTTGATACAACCTTTATCTCTTATCTCTGAATTAAATACTAACGGTTAAAATGTTTCCTCTATAGGAAGGAAATTCTTGTCAAATGGGCCATATAGGTCAAGATAGCCTTAGAATAGAGAGGTAATTCGATTTTCAATGAATATCCTCCTTAATCAAATATCCACATATTTCCCATACTAATCACTCACTTCTTGCTAGCTATAGGTTAAAGATTTCAACATAATAAATCTACACCAACAAAAGGTATTCAAGTTCCAACCTGAAGATCTATAAGTGTAGTTCTCACATAAAGTATGTAATTGTCTTTTTTTTCAAATATTCTACTACTCAAAGGGTATTTCCTTGATTAATTAGGAATCCAAATTTCTTACATATAACTTACCAAAGTACCAGTCTAAGAAGTCTGTACCCATGGGACCAAAACAATGTTACTAAGAACAAACTTTATCATTAAGAATTCCTTTCTTTACCTAATTTCTTTGAGTGCTATGAACACAACCTATCCAAAAAGGCGTTTTAGTCCTAAGATTTAACCCTGGCCGTATATTTGTTTCCTAGATCATAATCCAACGATTCCATTGTTCATTAATCAAGAGGATGACCCAACAAATATGACTTAATTGTATGGTGAGATGGATGGTTGGAAAAACTCAACAAGTTAGTTTTTAAATGTCATATCCATTGGATGTGTTAATCTCATGTTGACACATACTCAAAACCTCCAACGATCTAGATCAATGTGCGTTGCCTCCATTAAATTAACAGCTTTGAAATTTAATTTGCACCTTTAAATATCCACCATGGATGTGATGGTTGAGATTTAATATCCTGTTGACTAGATGATCCTAGCTCATCTAGAGGCTTAAAAAAAATCAACGGTCATGACTTCATCAGGTGTTGAGATGGACGATCCTTATTTATTTCGGGACTTCGACACTCCAGGACTCTGGGATATTATAACTCTCAAGTTTTTCAACTCACTTGGAGTTATAGCTACTGAAAGTTTTACCCTATCCTTACACTTCTTAATTTGATGGTCACAAGAAATCCCAGAGGGCCTTATATAAATGGCCCCCGTGATTTCACTACTTTCACCTTCGACACTTTTAGGACTCAATCTTCTTTACATCCGGAGGGTCCACTCTAGATGACCACGATCAATAATTGATATTTCAATTGATATTCCTATCAGATCATATGGTCAGTGAGATTTTATGATCTCATGACTTCACGATTTCATGCTTCTTCATTGTCTCCAATAATCGTCGAAGTGGAAAAGTTCTGGAGTTTCAATGGGCCTCTTAGGCCTCTTCTCTAGCTCTACATCTGTATCCGAATGCACTAACTTTACATCTAACTGTACTAACTCTGTATATGGATCATATGCATTAGAACTCTCATATGAAGAAGATTTGGCATGTGCATGCTCATCATCTCTGATAGGTGGAAGAACTAAGGTGTATGCATGTAGCTGTTGAGATACATGTGTGACACTTTCACCGAATTGGACACTTCGCTCAATGATCAGCTAGTCTGAGGAAATAACAATAAGTATGTATCCCTTCACACCGTCGAGGTATCCAACAAATATACACTCTGTTCTCTGTGGATCAAGTTCCTTCCTCTTTTCAGAGTGAATCTTGGCCCATGCACATGAACCGAAAATATGAAAGTGGGTCACTTCTAGTTTGAGGTCACTCCAAGCCTTGTAGAGGGTATTATCCTTGATAGATCTATGTGGAGATATGTTTTTGATGTAGGTTGTACAATTAAGTGATTTGGCCCATAATATATGTGGAAGTGACATTGCATGTGGCATGCAATATGCCATCACTTTTATATATCTATGTTTCCGCTCAACAACTTTGTTTTGCTGCAGAGTATAGAGAATCATTTGCTACAACTAAATCCCTACCTCATGACAAATATTATGTATCTCATGGTTGACATAATATCCCACGTTATCATTTCAGATTATTTTGATTATTTTTCCTAACTTTTTCTCAACAAGGGATTTAAAATCTTTGAGGTGTTGAAAGACCTCTGATTTTTTCCTGAGAAAGTAAATCCATGTGAAGTGTGATAAATAAT
>ML851508.1:39168-51059 GCA_009831015.1 Picea engelmannii
AAACAAAATCTGAAGGTCGCTCAGAACCGACAGAAAAGTTATGTTGATCAAAAGAGAACTCCCAGACAGTTCAAAATGGGAGACCATGTATATCTCAGAATTAAGCCCAGAAGGAGTTCCCTGAGAATGGGAACTTGTGCCAAGATGGCACCCCAGTATTGTGGACCCTTTGAGGTTCTATATAGAGTGGGACATGTAGCCTATCGTCTAGCACTTCCTCCCACAGTAAAAGCACATAATGTTTTCCATGTTTCATTATTGAAGAAATATGTACATGATGCTAATCATATAATTGACTGGTCTGTGATCCAAGTGGAACCGAAGGGAGAATTTCTGATAGAACCCCACTGCATACTGGAAAGAAAGGAAACCCCTCTCCGGAACAGAACCATTGCACAGGTCAAGGTGCAGTGGAAACATTTTGGCCCAGATGAGGCTACATGGGAAATGGAGGATGCCATGACACAGGCATATCTGATTTTTTTTACTTCTGTACATGCAATTCATGTTAGTAGCTAAGAACATTGAGGACGATGTTCCTTTTTAAGGGGGAGGGAATTGTAACACCCTATTTCCCCCAGTTTGTAAAAATAACTGGACTTGCCAAGAACTATGGCAAACTCATAAATGTGAATATGTGATGTAAATGGACCTTGAGTAAAAGGTCAATAAATGTGAATAACATTTTGAATTTATTGCAGGACTGCTGAGAGGGGATGTGCGGAAAAGGAGACCACGATGGTGGTGGAAGGCACCTGGAAAGGTGTCATTAACTTCCACCGAGAAATTAATATTGTATTTGGACTCCACTGGCCCGAAGAACCAAAAGTGGCTCGCTGGCCCTGAATTAAATGTCTCGCGGGATGGTAGGTGGATGGTTTAATGAGGGATGGGAGGTGAACCTCCCATCCATAGAGTCGTCAGGCCTGATCAGCGCGAGGGTAATCACACCACACGCAACCTCACAAGAGGATAAGGCATGGGGTAGAAGCGATTGGGGGGCAGATGCGAGGGGAGAAATCTGGCATTATCCAGAATGAGTGATAGAAGAGAGGAAGGATTGCAACCTTCGCTCCTGGTCACTGGAAAACAGAGACGCAGTCTCACAGCATCGTGGTCTCATCTCGGGGGTGGCTAGTGGTAAATCCACTGGGAGTCGCTAAGCCTACGGTTGGGTGGAAACAAGCACCCCTCTCAACAGTTGCTTAACCCTGGTGTTATCTCTGATAAGTGTTTTTCCTCTGGCATCTTGATATATATATATATATGTGTGTGTGTGTGTGTGTGCTTATTCTGATAATTATACTCGTGAGTTGTGAAACTATGAATGATTTCATTATAAGAATGATTGTATGGTGTTTTGATCAGTACTAGTAGTTTTATATTTATATGGAAACACTATGTATGATTTATGTCTTCATGAATTCGTTATTTATGTGCGTACTGATCAAATTCAGACTTCATGTCTGTTTCTCGGGAGGACGACATCCTTACATGCCTTAGGTAGTACCCTGAGTAAACCTTCCCATAGAAATACCTTCCTTGAAAAACCCATCAAGAACTGGGAAAGCAGTTGAGAAGGCGTAAGGCCTTAGTGACCTTGCATGAGGAGGAATGATCCTCTTAAAAACTGAGATGACAACATAAGGAGGAAGTAACGAATCGATGGATGAGATCCCATCGGGAGATATGTGGTCACTCATGATCGTCATATCGGAGGAAGGAGCTGGGAAGTTAAGTAACTTAACCTTATAGGTATTAATCAACGGATGAGATTTCGTCGGGGAATCTTCCGTCATCCACGACTGTTAGATTAGTAGAAGAAAGTAGGGCGTTAAAATGCCTTACCCCTTTGTTTTCTGTGTTTTCGTGGGCAGCGAGGAATTTGGGATCGTAGATATCTAAGGTCCATGATATTATCTGGACCGTGGATCTTTTCCATGTCCAAGGAGTCGTGGAAGAATGCATGGGTAAGAACCGATCTAGGTCGTCATATCTCGGCTAGAAAAATCCGATAGTCGTTGCATCTATCCGGTGTTACCCGAGGGTTAAAAACCCCCGTGAATCGGGAATCACAGAATCAGGATTCTTGTTGACAAGAGATCAGGACTTTCCATTGTGGAAATCCCAGGATAGATCTAAGTCGTCCGATTGACGGAGGCCATGTGTCATAAGATCTCCCATTATGGGAAATCGAAGTTCACGAAATCGGGAGTCCTGATGACAAGGGATAGAAACTCTCCAAGGTGGAAACCCCAGAGCAGTTGTGGGCCGTCCGATCTAAGGAGGTGATGTGTCGAGAGATTACCCGTTTTGGGAAATTAGGAATCAGGGATTTGGGAGTCCTGTTGACAATAGGTCAGGCTCTTGCATTGATAAATCTCGACGGAAGAGAGGTTGTGGTCATATGGGAAGAGGTCATATCGACCAATGCTTAACCCAAGGGGCTAATATCTGATTGAGATTCGTTCAACACCCCAACGTTTCGGCATTCGGGATACCAAAGGGACATGTTTCCCCATGATCTTAAACCCCGAAGTCCAGACCTATAAACCTCGAGATGTTAGCATGTGGACAAGCCTTGAAGAATGGTCAGGATCCTCTCGGAGGATCCTGAGTCTAGGATGACCGTCCGATGTGAGGTAGAGATGCCAGCTTTACATTGGGGTGCAAATGCGCATATAGGTAAGTAGCGAGCAGATATGGATGGCCAGAGTCCACCCGCTTAGATCTACGGTTGAGGATTCATTCCGGAGCCCCCTTTCCATTCTTCCTTTAATGGGGGGGGGTTCGGAATTGGACACGCAACTCTCGAACAGTCGAGATTAACTCATCATGATCAACGGTGCCCAGGTGGATTCCAGACCCCCCTTGCCATTCTGTATTTAATGGGGGGGGGGGGGNGTGAAGTGCCCCCCCCCTCCTGTCATGTCAACTACCGTGTCGAGTTTCCCTTTTTTCCACCTGTATTCCACTTAACCGCTCGACGGGGCCTGTTCTCACTAGCGGTTGTCTACCCCTATTGAGATTTGTTCCTATTGGTCATTTGCTGACCCTGTAGGGATTCGTCCCCATTGGTCAGTCGCTAGCCCTGTTGGGGTTCACGGTTGCAGAGTCGAACGTTTAGAAATTACTATAGCGTCGAGGCACGAAATACAAATAGGCATTGCGTTCAAATTGAACCGTGAAAATGACCCGCGATCACATGGGAACGGAGGAAGAGAGAGAAAGAGCCATCTTACGTTGGGCCTCCATGGATAATTAGGGGTTCTGGTCCGACAGCAGACCAGAAAAATATGATTTAGGTAGTGGGTATGTGACACTCAGTCTCAACTTCGCCATGCATTTTTTGGATCAGAAAATTGTTTTTGTATGCCTAAGTTACTTAAGATGTTGTCTAGAGGTCTGATTTTGAGGAATATTTCTAAATATCATGTTCTCCTCTTCTCTCCTATATTACAATTATACCATACTTAGAATTTTCACTCAACATCTCTCTCTCCATACTTTACCTCACTCTTCTCCCATATGCTCCACTAGTTTCCACACTTAGTCCTTTTTGGGAATTTTCCCTCATTTTATCATTGGGTTCATGGGTTGGAGGGCCTTCATTTCCACCCAATTTCTTATTTCATAAGTATTTTTTAACACTTATCCATTTTTTTAGTTTCGCAGGTTCGAGCCCTCACTCTCCATATTCCATGACCTTCACTTTGCACCCCAAGTTCTACGATCTAAATTTCGACCATCAGCCTTGTCGTGAGTGCCAAGATCCAAAGTATCTCATTCCTCTTTCATGCCAGTTCAATCGAACGTTCCTCTATACTTAGTACATTTTTTATCATCTATACAACCCCGGGTTTGCGGGTTCATGAAAATTTTATATTCAATTTCTCTATCGTTCGTCCCTGCAACCTACAAACTACCCTTCTAACTTCCCCTATCTATAAATCCTCCCCCTTCCCATCACTCACCCTTCTTCCTTATTTCTTGTACTTAACCATTATTCCAAATTTTTCACTATTTAAACCATGAACCAATAAGAACATTCAACATGGAAGCATGGAATTGTGACACATGGAAACTCGTGGAGGTAGACACATGGAATATTATTATTAGAGCATTACACATGGAAAAAAAGAAAAAATGGAGAGACACATGGCATGATATTATTGGATGACTCATCATGGTTACTAGACATTAGGTGGACGGCGATGAGATTCCAAAAAATTATTATTTTATTAGACAATTTTCGAAGGGTCAAATCCTCCAAGCTCCATAATTTATTCTCTTCTCGTGTTTCTTGCTAAGTGAATCAAACACTTATTATTATATATCATGAAGAATATAATATCCCAATGCATGTGGGATATAATATTAAACTAAAAATTTGAATTTTATAAAGGGAAGCACAAAATTCATCAAAGGGCCCACATTTGCCCATCAATTTTGATTGACGTTGGCTGAGTGTTGATCTTGCGGAGGCCATAACTTGAGCTCTGGGTGTTGAAATCGCAAATAATTTATATTGTTGGAAATTTATTTAGATGTCAAATATGGTGGTATAGGCTTCAAGTGTTGATAGGTGATATATTTGTCTCAAAAATTAAAATATCATTCAACTTCATTTTTAATGGGCCTTTGTGACAACTCAACTTCACGAGCTCATATCTTGAGATCCGAGTGATGGATTTGGGAAACTTTTATATCATTGGAAATATAAGATGATAAATATCATATATGAAATGATTTCCATGGATAAAATGTTTATTATGATTCATATAAAATTAAAACACAGGCATCCTTGTTTAAAGGGAGATTAATTAAATTTACAAAAAATAAAAGGTTAATTAAAAATTTTATTAAAAAAAGAGAGGGACCCATTTTCAATATAATTATATTAATGATGTGAGTTCATTAATGAGTAATTAATGAGGAATTATTAAAGGGAATGTTCTAATAAGAAACTTGTATGGGAATTTCAAGAGAGGAAGAAAACCCTAACTACTCAAGTAGTTAGAAAATCTCTTCTTAAAAAGAGAAGAGAGGCTTCATCAAGGGCTCGAATAACAAGTATTTTCAAAGGGGTAGGGAAGAAAATTAGAGGAAGAAGAAGGTACATCCATGGATACACAATCAAGATTCTATTCAAAAGAAATAAATCTCCATCTTCTCCTTTCTTTCTATTCTTCTACACCACTTCTCATAGCTTTATGCTTGAATCTCAGAGTTGGGCACAAGGTTGAGTTGTTGAGTTTTTTTCTTTTATTCTTCTATAGACTTTTCTTGTATGATCATGGAGTATTTGCATCCACATACATGGTTTTCAATGTTTTGGTAATGAAGAACATTTCTCATGAATAAACTCCACAAAGAATTTCTTCGGGGTTGATCTTAATTGTATCTTATAACTTTGAGTTTTAAGTACGAGATATTTGAGGTTGACCTATCAATTTATCTTTTATTACTAATTTAAGTACTCTATTAAAATTCTTTCAAATGATCAAATAATTCTCTCATATTTCTCATGAAGAAGATATGGATGCATTTGTATATTATGAAGAAGATTGTGTGTGATGTTGATCACAATTTAATTCTGATGTTGAAGCCCTCCTTCAATATTTTTCGTATTCTAAAAAGACTTGTTTATACTCATAAATATCATATTGGGTTATTGAAGAATCATTTTCATATAAATCCAAACAATAAATATTTGGGGTTTTCTTCTTATCACTCTCCCTAATCCAATATATTCAAATATATATCTTTTAGCCAAAGAGGAGAACCACCTCTCTAAAAATGAAGGGGGACTAATGTCCTCATGAGGTTGTCGTTTTGGTCCTAATGGATTCAAGCGTCAACATTTTTGGCAACTTAACTGGGGACATATTTGTTTTCAAGATATGTGAGGAACCAAAAATGTCCATGGCTCAAAGTTTCAAAAATAAGATTCAAGAATATTGCTACTTATTTTAAGCATGTCTCATCTTTTTTGTAATTTTAAAAAGAATTGAGAAGCACCAAAGATTTGGGAGAATGAATTCCCTGGAAAATCCATTGAAAAAATTCAAAATGAAGGGTTACATTCATTTCATAATGGTTCTTTATATTCTTCATCAATCCGATCAATGGATTTTCAAGACTCGACAGAAAGGAGAAATACTCAAAGAAGGAGGCGATATCATAATACCCCTTTAAATATACCAAAAATAGACTTTCAAATGCCCAATATTCCTATTGAAATTTTTTCTACATTCTTTGGGGATGCTTCAGAAGATGTAGAGAAACACTTGATTAATTTTAAAGGTACATGTTATGATTTCAACCTCACTAGAGACAATGTTACATGTATACTATTCCTACAAACTCTACGAGAGCATTATCTTGGATGGTATAGTTCATTAATGCCTAACTCCATAACTAGATGGGATGTGTTATAAGATTCATTAATGCCTAAGATCCATAATTGATGTTTTAAATGTTGCTTCCCACCCATGCTCTCACATATGGAAGCAAGATAATAGAGTCACCAATTTTAAAGAATAATATAATCAAACAGTGGATGAAATTTCTAAGTCAAGTCGTGTTGATGAAAAGGAAGATGAACATTCCAAATTACAAGAACAAAATTTCAGTGTCCTATATACTCTATATGAACATATTTCGAGCAACAAATTTGAAAATAAAATTGACTAGCCTCCACCAAATATACAAGAATATTGCATCCTTGTAATAGATGATGAAACATCACAAGAGAACTTGTAGCAAGAAGAATTGATGGAAGAAAATAATCTTGAGAAGAATGATGAGAAAGATCACCTTTGCATGAAAGAAGAGTCTTTTCAAGTGATTTTTGATGAATCTAGAACCTTGGAAGTAGTTGTAAATAAAGAAAATGATGAATGTATTCTTATGTTGAAAATTACTCAACTAAGAATTGATTTTACTGAATTATGGTTCCATAGCATTGTTGGCCAAACAACACAATCAAATTTTCACCATACTTGGTATAATTTTTCTCCAGTACATATTGAGAGTGCCCCTGACTCATTGGTACAAATCCCAACATATCTTATAATTTTGGAGTTCATTCCAAAAATCAAATAAATGCTTGAATGGCTCCATTGGAAATCTGTCTACACCTAAGGTGCCCCTTTCTTTAAGTAAGTTAGGGTAGGTATATCATGTATGTGCATATTTTGTTTCTTCAATTTAGTTTTGCATAATAAGGAAGTATTTATATTGAAGTTTGAAGATAGCTCCATGAAGAAGAATAATTACAAGAATTTATTGAAGATGACTCCATGGCCCAATGGAGAAGGAAGCAACTGAGATTATGGATTATCAACAACCGACAATGGGTCACTGTCCCGCAGTTGGATCCAGTTGTTGACCAAAATTTGGTCATCTATATTTTCCCTCTCTTGTATTCATAAAATCCTTGATATCAAAAGAAGACATTTTTTTGAAATTTTATAATTTCACTTTACAACCCTCAGTCTCATCTTCGCCACACATTTTTTGGATCATAAATATGTATTTGTATGCCTAAGTTACTCAAGATATTTTCTAGGGGTCTGATTTTTAAGAATCTTTCTAAGTATCATGTTCTCCTCTCCTCTCCTATATTACAATTCTACCATACTTTGAATTTTCACTCAACATCTTTCTCTCCATACTTTACCTCACTCTTCTCCCATATTCTCCACTTGTATCCACACTTAGTCTTTTTTTGGGACTCTTCCCTCATTTTCTCATTGAGTTCAAAGGTCGGTGGGCCTTGATTTCAACCCACTTTCTTATTTCATAAGTTTGTTTTAACACTTAGCCATTTTTTCAGTTTCGCGGGTTTGTGGGTTCCAGTCCTCACTCTACATATTCCATGACCTTCACTTTGCACCCCAAGTTACATGATCTACATTTCGACCATCAACCTTGTCTTGATGCTTTCATTAGGCATGAATGACCTCCATTTGAACCATTGCATGCTTGATTCAAGGGCCTCCACAAATGTCATATCATTGAAGGTAATGAAACATATTGGTTTTAAGACATCCCAACCTTATGGCAATGTATGTGGTATTGATTCTAGAAAGGTCAAAATCCTCGTGGTATGTGAGGACATTGAGGTTTTCTTGATTGACTTCCCACATATCAACATTCTCATGGACACAATAGTGATCAACATTCCAGATGCTTGGGGGATGATTTTATATGGATGTTGGTCTACTACTCTTGGCGGTTTCCTTAGCATCGATATCACCCATGCACACATTCCTATGAGAGATGGCACTTTTCAAATACTATACAATCGAGAGAAATCTGATAGACACATGATGGATCCTGATGGTCCTGATTATTCCAACAAATGTGATTATGATGTACTCCCACAAACCATTGATTATGATCCATTTTAGATACCTTTTATGAAGGAGGAATCCATATACACACTTCTTCCATGGAAAATCAATAAAACATCACAATTGCGAAATACCATGGGAAGGAGCCAGGGTCTATCCAAATTTTGAAGAAGGAAGATAAGAAAAAGGAAGAAATCATAAAAGATACAGTCTACAAAGAGCCTCCATACAATGAGAATACACCTTGCATAAATTTAAATGAAGGAAGTATTGTGCTCATGTGAGAGAAAAGAAAGGGCAAGCCCATATATGAAAATAAATATAGCAATTCATGGCTTGACCCTTACATCATCAATAATAAGTTTAACCAAGAAAGGTACTATCTGACATCATTGGATGGGAGAAGGATGCCATTACTAGTATATGGGTCGCTTCTCCAACCTCACATCCAAGTCACATGACTTATTTAGGGCCCATGCCCCAGGTAAGTAGGTAAGTTATTTTTATTCCCTGCATTTGCATTATGATTTCTCATACTAGTTTAGATGCATTTCATTTTACTCTACTTTCATATTGATTTCCTGCTTAGTTTAGAATTTCTTGAAAAATGTCAAAATTTTATTTTTCTAGCTTAGTTAGTTTTGATTATGATCATATGAGAACAAGGATGAGTAGTTCATCCTGCACTTGACAGTTTGATGTTTCCTTGCAGGCACAAATCTACCAGGAGATGTTGCGGTTCTCATGCACTCTATGGTGAGCACATGTCCCCAAGTAGGAGCCAAATGTTATCCCCATTTTGTGTATAAATAATGAGATGACATATCAAGGACCTCAAGTTTCAGATATAGAGTGTAGAGATACTACATGACCAACAATACCCTTTTCACAAATGGAAAACCCACTCACCACCACAGATGGTCACAGTTTTACAGATGGCATCCACCACACCAGCTTGCTTCTGGAAGGAAGTGGCCCTTTCACCATGAGGTACAATTCATTATTATGGTGAGAATCATTTCAATATTTAAGCCATTTTATTATGTTGTATCTTATATTTCTCTATATTTCATGATATGTTCTTGGACATTCTTCCTTTTTCCCTGCGTCACCTTGGTGGTTGACATTGTGCACTAGTAAGTGGTTTTCCTTAGGGATGGGTTTGCTACTAGAAACACCCGAATGATCCATCGTACCACTCTCGACCATACTTACCACTTTCCATCATTATTCCCCTCCATTTCCTTATCTCTTGGGATTTTAGGGTATATTGACCCAAGACGAGGTTGTTCCTCATTCTATGGGAAGAAGGGGATAAAGGCCCAGTGGGGTTGGTGTTGGGTAAAAGATAAAATCATTATATAAACCTTCCATATGCTTTTCCCAGGGATCACCCAAGAAAGAAATGAAACACTTATCTTTGAATAAAGGGGACCCACAATATAATAAAGAAATTCTTGAAAGGTTAGTTGAAGGATAGGAGGTCTCATCATGAGCTGAACTATCATGTCCATGATTATCTAGTGGTTTGAAATTTTCATCATCCAGAAACCAAACCAGTGAAATGGATCTCAGTTGCATGGCTGAGAGAAAGGGGGTCTCATCAAGAGCCAACCTTCTCATTTCCATTAGGTGTTTTTGGCTGACATTTCCATCATGTAGTCAGCACACCAAGGTGGTGACCTTCAATCTATCCTTATGTTATTATGAAATAAAATATAAAGAAATAAAGATAAAAGGAAATTGATGGGCTTGGAAAAAGTGCATTGTGGATGAAGGTACCACACACCCTCTACAAAGGAACCCATGAATGAGACACTACGACCCGTTGTATATCATGATCCCTATTCCCATTGAGTCTTGACCCCAGCCACTTCATCCACTTTACATGGATTATAAATGGATCTCTTGGAAACTCTCATTGTTGGAGTTACTTCACACACACATAGGATTTATTTTTCCTAAGGTTATTTATATTTTTATTAGTCATTATTCAATGTCCTATATTTTAGGAAGAATATTCCTCTAGGGAGAATATTCTCTTCATTTCATACTTTAGTTTGATTAGTTGAGTGGAGTCTAGATGCCACATTGTTATTATCACCATGCATCATTGAAATAATCACCAACTAATGCACATTTTACTTGGGATAATCAACAGACTATCCCATTATTCATGATTCCCTAATCTCCTCCTCATATCACTCTATTTCAGTCAGTTAACCAAATATTGATAGACTAGTTAACTTTGCTAGGTGGTAGTTCACTCCCGTAACTTCCTGAGAGACTAGACTAGGTGGAAATTTACTCCCATAACTATTGGTGTTTGTCTAGATCACTCTAGACCACCACTATGGCACATTGGATTCTCCTCCAGTTCACATTAGTTGAGTTATACATAGTATATCATTTGTAAATTATTATTCATTATTTTGGTTAATGAGAATTCTTCCATTCTTTCTCTCCTGCTTATCTTTTCTTCTATTTTCTCTGCAACTGTGTATGTCAATTCCAAGATAGATATATTATGTGTAGGTTCAACACATTTACATGGTATCATAGCCGACAGACTGCTAGGCAAAATACACACCAAATTATTTTTGAAGCTACCAAAGATAGAAGACAGCGGGAAAATGGAATTTCCAAAAGAATTCATTCTTACGAAGTAGAAAATGATAATGCATATTCAAAGAAGAGGGTTGTATAGGTTAACCATGAACATAGAGGCAGAACCAACATCATCCATAGAGAAATACAAGTATCTATATCGAACGGATGAGGCATTCAAAACAATTTGCAGTCTCATTTCTCTTGAATTCCTCTTTCACATATCCTCCTGTAAAACCCCCAATGAAGCCTGGGCCACCATGGTAATGATTTTTGGAAAACATGATGAGATGAGGGGACACATGGTCGAGGTGGAATTTCTCACATTGGATCCAAAAATCTTCGAAAATCTCCAAGATTTCTTTACCAAATATAAGGATTTGTTGTCGTAACTCAAGGCTTGCGGGGTTGATAAATCTGAGGAGAAACAAATGGTTCTCACCATTCTCTCCAAAAATTTTCCATAATACTCAATGTTTGTATCCACATTTCATTCAGTTATATTCTCCTCTAGATCCACCTGGAAGATTCCTTCTCTTGAGGACTTTATCGAGTCTTTGAAACAAGAGCAAAACAAGCTCATCGGCATGGGAAAAATCAAAGGCCCAAAGGTGCATGCACTTACTATGCAATATGATAGAAGTCATCAATATAAAAAATATAAAGATAAAGACAAAAGTAAATCACATGCAAATCCAAAGAAGGAAGGGTACTCAAAACCATTCAACGATGCCTCCAGATCCAAAGGTGGAAAGGGAATAAAAGGGGATAAATGCACTTACTACCGAAAGGATTCCTTCTATAATCCACTTGTATACATAAATAGATAGATATAATGACCCAAATAATTCAATAAAATAACCTTGGAGATCGCATCCCTGAGGATTCCAAGAACAAGAAGACATAAGATCAAAATCCCAAGAA
>ML851509.1:9683-31049 GCA_009831015.1 Picea engelmannii
CTTTGATATCAAGCATATCAAGGGGAAAGAAAATAAGGTGGCTGATGCACTCAGCAGAAAGGTGCATGAATTACATGTTGCAGCCATTAGCATGTACCGGACTGAGATGAAAGACAGAATTTTGGAAACTGCAAATACTGATTTGCAGTACAAAAGTCTTGTAGCAAAGCTACATCAGTGTGAAGAACCACAGCCCAAGGAAGGTTGCACCTTGGGAGTTGATGGTTTACTTCTATATAAAAATAGACTGTATGTACCCAATGT
The DNA here is from genome assembly GCA_009831015.1 of Picea engelmannii. Taxonomy (NCBI): domain Eukaryota; kingdom Viridiplantae; phylum Streptophyta; class Pinopsida; order Pinales; family Pinaceae; genus Picea; species Picea engelmannii. Next base: position 9,948 of record ML851509.1, read on the forward strand.
CCGAGAATTGAAGCTGGCAATTCTAAAGGAGATGCATAACGTAGCTTATGCTGGACATCCTGGATATCAGAAGACTATGGAAGTAGTCAAAGGCCATTATTTTTGGCCAGGTTTGAAGAAAGAAATCACTGAATACATCGCCAGATGTATGGAGTGCCAAAAGGTTAAGGCTGAGCACAGGCACCCAGCAGGGTTGCTGAAGCCTTTACCTATTCCTGAATGGAAATGGGACATGGTAACAATGGACTTTATCACAGGATTTCCCAGAACAAGCAAGCAACATGATTCAATCATGGTGGTGGTGGACAAGCTTACTAAAGCTACCCATTTTATTCCACTGAAAACCACCCACAGAGCAACAGATGTTGCTGACATTTTCCTAAAAGAAGTTGCACGCTTGCATGGAATTCCTAAGACAATTGGGTCTCATAGGGACCCGAAATTCACTTCGAATTTCTGGAAAGGACTGTTCAAAGGATTCAGAACGATTCTGAACTTTAGCACATCATATCATCTCGAGTCTGATGGACAGACAAAGAGAGTAAACATAGTAATAGAAGACATGCTGAGAATGTATGTGATGGATAAACCATCAAGGTGGGAAGACTACCTTCATTTGGTAGAATTCGCCTACAATAATGGGAATCATGCATCATTGAAGATGAGCCCGTTTGAAGTGCTTTATGGAATAAAGTGCAACACTCCAGTGAGCTGGGATAATCCAACTGACAGAGTAGTAGTTGGGCCTGAGCTACTCAAGGAGATGGAAGACCAAATGATAAGAATTAAACATAATCTAAAAGCTTCCCAGGATAGGCATAAAAGTTACGCTGATAGTAACATAACCCATAGAGAATTCAAAGTGGGCAACCATGTTTTCCTGAAAGTGAAAACTAACAGGAGTTCCCTGAAGCTGGGAAGTTGCGCCAAGTTGGCAGCAAGATTTTGTGGGCCATTTGAGATCCTGGAAAGGATATGGCCGGTTGCATACATGCTTGCATTACCTGCATCTATGACTGTACATAATGTGTTTCATGTTTCACTGCTTAAGAAATATGTACCTAATGGTAATCATGTTATAGATTGGAATGTGATTCAGGTGGAACCAGAAGGTGTCCTGCAAGTGCATCCTGTGTGCATATTGGATAGGAAAAGCAAACATATCTGGAACTGAGTCATGGAGCTTGTAAAGGTCTAGTGGACCTGGTACAGTCCTGAGGACACGACATGGGAGCATGAAGAGGTTATGCGGGCAGAGTACCCGCATCTTTTTGAAAATTTTGAAAAGCTTGCAGAGACAGTGTAAGTTGCACTGAGGACAGTGCAAAAATAAGGGGAGGGGGATTGTAGTGTCCCCAAGGCCGAGCCCCGTAGTAAACCATGTTCTGAAAGGAATTTTAATTATGATTTATAGGNTGGTGAGCCGAGTTCTTATAAGCTGGAGGCTTATGTGTTGTTAGGCCAGGGAGCCTAAGTGTTGAAGGCCGGGAGCCTGCTGTTGTATATGTAATCATGCAGAACAATTAATAAAACATAAGCATCGCCATGTGCAGACTGACCACGATGAATGAGTGAAGGGGGACTAAGAATCCATAGAGAGGGCAAGGAATTAGAGGCTGAAGGTGGGAAAAGGGGCTAAGTGTTGAGCCTAGGGGCTAAGCCTAGGGGGCTTAAGCCTGGGAATAATATTTTAATATTATCCCAATAGACATGTGCATTTTATGTTTTATCCTATGTTTTTGGCAAGGGAGAACATACAAGGGAGATGCGTGCTTGTGGAACGCATGCAGTTTCATGGGTGACAAGTGTCAACCCTGACGCATGCGAATAAAACGGCAAGGGTGAGCTGTGAGAAGGGTTCCTCCCCCATTCTACCCGATTGTCTGAATGTGTATGGAGACCTGGATAGTACTACCAACCTGACTCCTACAGAGAACCTTCGTGCGTCCCTGTGATTCGAAAAGTCTATGTCTGGCTTTGAGGAAACCGATGTGTATATTCCCTGAACGAGAAGCCGTGTGGATTTGGGAAAGAGTCTGTGTTTTTTCTGGAAAGATGGTATACCCTTCTTTGTTCTAATCCGAGGAGTCTGAATCGACCCCTATGTGGACAACTCATCACGTATCCTTGAGAATCCAAAATGTGAGTCTATTCCGTGTTGCCAAATTGAGAAAATAGAAGTGTCTCGTCCCTGCTAAGCCTGGTTATATTGTTGCACCTGTCCAGAGCTGCCCTGGGGTGTTCGTGTATGGATTCCCATGGAATTTGGTGGGCGTGTATTGTTTGATCCTGTGTGGCTTGTTGGGCAGTTTGTACAAACTCTCTCCAGGTGAGAGAGGTGGTTGAAGATTGGAAGAACAGGTTGTTGGAATTGTGAGCGACTCCCTCCAGGTGAGAGAGTGCACAGAGGAAGGAGAGAACTCCTAGAAGGAACCCTGTAGCTGCCATAGAGCCCAGAGACTTCCGGTCCGGCCTGTTCCTGTAACCTAAGGCAAGGGAAATTAGTAGCCAAAGGACTTTCCAGGTGACAGAGAAGGTGTATACTCCTGGGGTGGAACCGGCATGTGGGGAATGAGGGTCTGTGGGTAGTAAGCGTGGGAGGTTCCTTGGAGAGAATTCCTTCCTTGTGGTTGTGTGTTGTTTTCCCTGTAACCTCAACCTAGCCTAGATTTCCTTGCCTTGGGGTGGAGCTTAGTCCCAGCTCGAGGGTGACCCATTGCTGAGCTGATGAGCAGTGTGGTCTAAGGCTGGGAGGTTCGTGGAAGGCCTTGACTTGGTTGGTGGAATCTACCAATGTTAAAAGATAAGTATCTGATTATGTTTTTATCACRTTGTGCATGACTCTATTGTTTATGTTATCATGATTTCCGYTGTGTATACGAATTAATATGGAATGCTATGGYTTGTTAATTATAGCAGTAAATRATATGTTTTACTYTGAGCTTGAATGTGTTTAATTGTTTTTAAGCATATGGATCATATAATATCTGTACGAATTATGTATAGAGTGGTGTTATAACCTTCTCTTAATAGTGATTAAACCTTGGTAGCTGAAAAGGTGCGCTACATGGTGTAAGAGATATGAAGGTGTAGGAGGTGAGAAGAGGGAAAGGGTAAATGGTTAGGGGTGGGAAATATGTGAGACCTATGGTATTTTTTAAGGATTCAAATTTTATACCTTATTATAGTATTGTAGGTGATTATTTAAAATTGAAAAATCATACATATAGAAATGTACAAGAATATTCAACAAAAAACACACAATTTACTATTAAAACTTATAAATTTTGGCCAATGCATAAAAAAATTACGCAAATTTTTAAAGTGAAAATGACCAATTGGAAAAGGCACATGCACTCTAGAACACATATGTGTTCCTAGAGTGCATGGGTGTTCTTTTCATTTCAATTTTTTTCAAGCATGAGTGGGAACTCTAGCATACTTGTTTTCTAAGTTGGTTTCCTCAAATATAGGTTTGGGATGATAAACATGGTGGTTTGGGTTGCAAATATATTAAAACTTCCATTTTTCTACATGATACACAAACCATTTGTAGATGAAACAACAAACACATAGAGAGTCCACTATGCAAATTTAAAATATACATTTTTTTTAAATAGTATTGTTTACTATTTTAATTATATTTTTGTCTTATATAGAATCTTAAAATGAATACCTTGTTTATTTTTATAACTTTTTTTTAGCCTTAACCATTTAAAAAAATAATTTATACTCCACATCAATACAAACTCACATCTACAATCTAAAAATAGTAATGATAAAAGGCCTTATAATTTCAAGGATATAATAACTTTCATAATATATATATATATATATATATATATATATATATATATATATATATATATATATATATATATATATATAACATTAAAATTTTGAAAAAATAGGAGTGTACAAGAACAATGTGTTCTCTATAATTCTACCAAAAAAAAGATTAAGGAAATTCCATCATTTAGGTACTTAAAGTCATATACAATTTCTAAAAATTAAAATTATATATTCAGAAAACTAATTAATTTCCTACATTTCAACTTTTTACACCATATTCAAATTCATTCTCGAAGTACCTTGAATCATTCCTCCAAGTTAACATATGTTGGACAACTGAGAAGGGGGGGTGAATCAGTTGTTATTGTGCTTAAACAATTATACCCATTTTAAACTTATTACAAAAAACACATTGATGATCACAATAATTCAGGAAGGTAAGCAATAAAACATTCAACATCAATCACACACATGAAGTATATAGAGACAAATATTACTGAGGAAACCCATAAAGGGAGAAAACCTATTCTTCTTGCTATGATAAGTAATCTTTATTTTCTGTACATTATCATTCTTCTTAGCACCAACTCTTTGTGAGCGTACCACCTATGTTTTTCAGGCTATAATTTGTTGAGAGCATCGACTCTCTGTATTCTCTAGCGCCCACTAGAAGGAAGCACCAACTCCTTGGTTTTTATAGCACCCCCAAGAAGGAAGCACCAACTCCTTGGTTTTTTTGGATGCAACCAGATGGGATATCCAACTCCCTGTGTTCAAGCACCCACTTGAACTTCTGAGGAAAACAGTCCTCCCTAGCACCTCCCTACCACACCGATATATAAATCTTGGTTACTAAAATTTGTTACAGTGATATGAGATTTATCAATGGCTTACTAGTCTCATCTCTTCTCTACTTTGCCTGCATCAATGTCTTCCTACTTGCATATTCTTGCACTTTCTATTCTTATGCACGTTATTCTCTGTGTTGCTTCTTCATTGTTCTGCTTCTATGCTCTGCCCTTTTTCTTCTGCACAATGCTCTCTCTGTTATGATTTTATTCTACGTTTTATGCCTTATCGTCCCGCTACATTCTTTACACTGTGCCTCTCCTGTGTGCTTCAACTATTGCACACAACATGCTCCTACCCACATGAATAACTATCAAAAGAAGAAACCATATCTTCTTTGTTCTGCACATATTTATCAGGGTAAGTCCTCTACAGGATCGTCATAGCAACACTTTGTATTCTCTAGCAGTTACACTGAGTCTGTTCATCCTGAATCGGCATTATTAGGGGATTATTTTGGCTTCTTGGGTAGTTACAGTGTTCGACCCCTTTTCCATCTATTAATTATCTCTCTGATGAATATTCATACCACTGGCAGTTACATCGAGACTCTTCATATCCTCTGGCTATCACCCTGGAGCTCTTCAAATTATCTAGTAGAAACAATTAGTGGTTTCTAGAAATTACAATCAAAGAACCTCCGTGTGCTCATCCCTTTGGCACCTTTTCCCTTTCTGAGAATACTTCACAATAGACGTTGGCTTTTCTGGCTAAGCCCCTTCATTTCGTGTGACCGCGAGTTGTGATTAGACGCCTCTCAAAAATGTTCTTTGTGACTCGCGACTTCGGGAATCTTGGTATGAGACATATTGATTCTCCCAACTCAGGATATCCGAAGTGGAGGCTAGCTCCACTAGCTCCTTTCTTTAGAATTCCGACGATGTGAGCTCTGGAAGTGACTAGGGGCCCGACGTTCGGGTGCTACGCGACTTCACATTTCATGAGTTCAGACTGCTAGTCATTCCAATTCTCCAATCTCCCGATTTCTGAATCTGCGATTTCCATATCGACGATCCATATCTCTCTGATATCAACGATCGATATCTCCTCTTCCCAAACTCATACTTTGCGAAGTCAATGCTCTCATGTGGTATTCTTTGCTTATCCTCCTTGCAAATCCACTGGATCTAACAGTTGTTGGTCCTTCGCACTCAAATCCAATGAATGGGATCTATTCCTCTCTTGTGCACTCGTTCCTCCTGTCTGGACTCTGATCTAACGGTTCATATTATTCTTCCAACCAACGACTGTGATCACCTTCATCACTTCTAGATTTCTTGTTTCGCAACTTCTCACTTCGCAATTTCAAAGGTTGACTCACCTCCCTTCTCCATATTCTGAAATTAGCGAGGCATTAATCTATTGGCACGTGTCCACTCTCATTAGATCAATGCTCCATATCTCTCTAAGATCAACGACCCACGTCTCTCCTCCTCCTAATATTTGGAGTGTTGATTACTTTTTCTCTTATCCTCCTTGCGGTTACACTGGATCTAACGGCCCACAATGCTCCCGAATCCATGATCGACAACCCACGTGGCTCCTCCTCCTGAGATTTATTCCTTCTACGAACTCTTATATTATAAGGAATCCTGCGCACTCTGTGCTCATGTTCCTGAGCTATGTGCCCCGTGCTCATCCTCCTAATATTGTAGACAACAAATCACGATGCTTTGATTGTTTCTTTCAAATAGTTTATGTTTGCCTATTATTGTTGCCAAGATTCCATCGTCACTCCTCTTCCTGAAATTATCTTTCCTATTTTTTATTTCCATCAATGAAAACCGCATCATTGTTGTTCCTGTAAACATGCCAACAATATCCCCCTTTGGCATTGATGGCAACCCTGAAAGGCTGCACTATTCTTCTTAGATATCGATCTCCAACTGTAGCATCCTGACATGTTGTTCTTCTCCCCCTTTGACATCAATGTCAAAGAAAAATACGTTCCCCCTAACCTGTTGCAACAATTTTTAGAGGTATCATATATTGAACCAACACATACTCCCCTTGACAGAATGGACTCTTTTAACTTGAGAACAAGGTCACGCCCAACTTCTAGCATAGATACTCAAACGAATATTTTGCAAGCGGTTTAGTGAAGACATCAACGATATGTTCTATGGAAGGAATATAATTGTGTTGAACAAATCTATTTGTAACCTACTCTTTGAGAAAATTAGATTTTATTAGTATATGCTTGGACTTTGAATGGAGAACAAGATTCTTGGAAACACCAATGGCGCTTGTGTTATCACAGTGAATTGGAATGGGATCTGTGTAAGATAGCTTCAAATCTGCAATATCTTGGATCATCCAGAGGACTTGTGTGCAACAAGTAGAAGCAGTAATGTATTCTTCTTCTATATTTGATAAGGATATAGAACCTTACTTCTTACTCAACCATGCTACCAGAGAATCACCGAAGAAGAATGCACCTCCACTGGTGCTCTTTATTTCATCTAGACAGTTTCCCAAATGAGCATCTGAGTATGTAGATAACTGAAAGTTTTGAGTTCTTGGATACCAGAGACCATAGGTCATTGTTCCCTTCAAATGTTTGAATATCCTTTTGACAACTACTAAATGGATTTTCTTGGGAGCTGATTGATATCTGCCTACCATTCCAACAACTTGCATTATATCAGGACGAGATGTTGTAATGTACATAAGACTACCTATCATGGATCTATATAAACTCCGATCAACATCAGGTGAGTAATCATCCTTTATTAACTTTCATCCAGTGACCATAGGTGTACTCAAAAGAGAGGAATCCTTGATATGGAACTTCTTCAAAATCTCTTTCAAATACTTTTCTTGAGAGATAAATATCCCTACAGAACTCCGATTGATTTGCAAATCGAGGAAATATGACAGTTCTCCTATCATGGACATCTCAAACTAAGTTTGCATAGAATTAGCAAACCACTGAACATAAGAGTCATTAGTACATCCAAAACTAATGTCATCTACATAAACCAACACAACTAGTAAGTTATCACCTTCAGACTTAATGCATAGATTACTGTCAACAATACCTTTCTTGAACCCTTTTTCCTATAATAATTTGTCCAGTCTATAATACCAGGCTCAAGGTGCCTGTTTCAGTCCATATAATGCATTTTTCAACTTACAGACATAGTTAGGATTATCTGTCAGTGGAAAACCTTCAGGTTACTCCATATATACATCTTCTTCTAGATCTCCATTAAGAAATGATGACTTAACATCCATCTAATATGCTTTAAAGTTCTTATGACATGCATAAGAAAGAAACATTTTGATGGCTTCCAATCTTTCCAGTGGTGCAAAGGTTTCATCAAAATCTTGTCCTCCAATCTGTGCATAGTCCTTACATATCAATCTTGCTTTGTTCTTGACAATTTGTCCTTATTCATTCATTTTGTTCTTAAACACCCATTTGGAGCCAATTACATTCTTATATGTAGGTCTAGGAACCAACTCCCAAGTGTTGTTCTTCTCAATCTGATCCAGCTCCCCATTCATTGATTTTAACCAATTTACATATTTACTGGATTCATTAAAGTTCTTGGGTTCCACCATGGATATGAAGGCTATATGTGATTGCTCTGTGTCTTTTATTATCCTTCTCTTGGTTTGTACACCTTTGTCTTTTTCACCAATTATCTGACTTGCAGGATGATTCTTTTGAGTAATTCTAGAGGAAGGATTTGATGTTGTCTGTTGATTTGAGTTAGCCTGAGTATTTGTATCTTCATCTGACTCGGAGTCTTATTTTTCTGATTCTTGGACCTATTCATCTTCAACTTCAGTTGTGTCCTCTGTAGTAGACTCATCAATATTTCTCACCTCTCTTACTGGGACTCCTTCATCAACCTTTAAATCAATGCAATCAACTAATTTATGCAGTCTTTTATTAAAGAATCTATATCCTTTACTATTGGTAGCATATCCTAAGAAGATTCCTTCATCATCTCTGTCATCATACTTGCCAAGGTTTTAATTATTATTCTTTATGTAGCACTTACTCCCAAAGACTTTGAAGTGTTTGATTGAAGCAGGTCTTCCATACCACAGTTCATAAGGTGTCTTGTCACTGTGTGGTCTGAGGTGGGATTTCTTAAGAACATGGATTGTTGTGTGTATTTATTCTACCCAGTAGGTTTGACCAATTTTCTTCTCATTCATCATTGACCTATCTATTTGTTGAATTGTTATGTTTTTCCTCTCAACTACTCCATTTTGCTGTGGAGTTCCTGGGATTGTGTATTCTCTCTTGATCCCATGTTTATCAAATAATTCCTTAAAATCACTTGACATAAATTCTCCTCCTCTATATGATCTTACGTGACAATGCAAACATGGAAAAACAACAATAATTTGAATATGGTGTAAGAAGATGAAACTTAGGAAATTGAATTAGTTTTCAGAACATACAATTTTTATTTATAGAAATTGTGAATAACTATGTGGACGATAAAGTGGAAAAGTTTTTTTCTAACTATGGAATCTTATTTTTCCAACAAAATATAAGGTATGGGTGAGTGAACGAAGTTCGTGGACAATAAAGTGGCAAAGGGGTGAGTAGGAATGCGTGCACATTTCTGGGAATGTGCACTCGCACGAATGCATGCATGTTTCTAGGAATGTAGGCGCATTTCTAGGAATGTGCATGCATTTCTGATGCAATAGGTTCATCAAACCCTGAACATCCATGCATCAAGCCAAGTAGGCAAGTTCCCAAGAATGCATGCGCATTCCTAAAAAAATTGAAATAAAAATAATGTGGGCATGCTTTAAGAATGTGAACATGTTCCTAAAGCACCCACTCGTTATTAGGAACAAGATCATGCATGTGTTCCTATTAAAATGAAATATCTTTCTATCCCCCTCTGCCCCCCCTCTTCTCTCTCTCTCTCTCTCACACACACATTTTATCCCCCATATCTCTATCTCCCCCTTCTTTCCCTCTCTCCCTCTCTATGTTTTTGTGTGTGTGTCTGTATGCCCCCCTCCCCTTTGATCTCCCTCTCTTTCTCTCTTACAACCCTCGTTTCTCCACTATCCTCCCTCTCCCTCTCCCTTCCTCTCTTTTTCTATCCCTCCCTCCCTCCTCTCCTCAGTTTATCCCTCGTAAAAAATCCTTCACATATCTCTCTCTCCCACCCCCCCAAGGGGTGGAGGGATATGGCCTTGGCATGAAGGTTTTTAGGGTAGAGGAAAGGGCCCAATGGAAGAGGGAATTGGTGGCCAGGGGAAGATGGGGATGTAGGTAGAGGAAAATATGAATAATCCAAGGGGGAAGGGGAGGAAGAGAGGAGGTGAGGGAGAGAAAAATAATAGAGGGAGAAATGTGAGACCGAGGGAGGAAAGCATGAGAGGGTGGGATTGGAGGAGAAAAAGGGGAGGAGGTGAGAAGAGGTGAAACCTATATAAAGGAAAGGAGGAAGGAGAGAAGGGAGAGGGGGAAACAAGATGAAGGGGGAGGAGGAGAGGAGCCAAACGAGGGCTATATGGGAAGGGGGTATGTGGTGGGATATGGAAGTGAGAAGAGGAAGAGGGCCACTAGGTAGGGGATGAGGAGTACTAGGAATGAAGTAAAGCAATGACAATCCATTAGATGATTGGGAGAAAAGGTGATATGAAAGGGAATGTGGATGGGAATGGGAGGAAAAGGGTGAGGATGAAGAACAGAGGGAGATAGGTGAGACTAGGAGAGGTGGGCATGAGGGGGTGGGATAAGAGGGGGAAAGGAGGAGAAGGTGAGAAACAGTTAAGGGTAGAGGGAGTGGTGGGCATGAAGGATAGGAGGAATGAGTCAAGGGGGAGGGTGAGGCAGGAGGAAGGGGGCACTAAAGAGGAGGAAAGGTGGTGAGGGTTGTGCAGAGGGGAAGGGGGGATGTGGTGGGATAAGGGAGGGGGGAGATGAGGGGTCGAGGGGGTGTAAGGGATGAAGGGGTTAGGAGAGGAGGTGAGCAGAGAGGGAAGGTGGATGGGCATGGGTGGAAAAGGGTGAGGGGTGAGAAGAGGTGGATCTAGGTGAGAGAAGGGGAAGTGTGTATGAGGGGGTGGTGTAAGAGATATGAAGGTGGAGGAGGTGAGAAGAGGGAAAGGGTGGATGGGTAAGGGGTGTGAAATATGTGAGACCTGCGGTATTTTTTAAGGATTCAAATTTTATACCTTATTATAGTATTGTTTACTATTTTTATTATATTTTTGTCTTATATGGAATCTTAAAATGAATACCTTTTTTATTTTTATAACTTTTTTTAGCCTTAACCATTTAAAAAAATAATTTATACCCCACATCAATACAAACTCACATCTACAATCTAAAAATAGTACTGATGAAAGGCCTTGTAATTTCAAGGATATAACAACTTTCATTATATATATATATATATATATATATATAACATTAAATTTTTGAAAAAATAGGAGTGCACAAGAACAATGTGTTCTCTATAATTCTACAAAAAAAATATTAAGGAAATTCCATCCTTTAGGTACTCAAAGTCATATACAATTTCTAAAAATTAAAATTATATATTCAGAAAACTAACTAATTTCCTACATTTCATATTTTTACACCATATTCAAATTCATTCTCGAAGTACCTTGAATCATCCCTCCAAGTTAACATATTTTGGCCAACTGAAAGGGGGGGGGGTGAATCAGTTGTTACTGTGCTTAAACAATTATACCCATTTTAAACTCATTACAGAAAACACATTGATGATCACATTAATTTAGGAAGGTAAGCAATAAACCATTCAACATCAATCAAACACATGAAGTATATAGAGACAAATATTACTGAGGAAAGCCATAAAGGAAGAAAACCTCTTATTCTTGCTATGATAAGTAATCTTTATTTTCTGTACATTATCATTCTTCCTAGCACCAACTCTTTGTGAGCCTACCACCTATGTTTTTCACGCTACAACTTGTTGAGAGCACCGACTCCCTGATTTTTCTAGCATCCACTAGAAGGAAGCACCAACTCCCTAGTTTTTCTGTATGCAACCAGATGGGAGCTCTAACTCCCTGTGTTCAAGCACCCACTTGAACTTTTGAGGAAAATAGTCCTCCCTTGCATCGCCCTACCACCCCGATATATAAATCTTGGTTACTGAAATTTGTTACAGTGATATCGGATTTATCAATGGCTTACCAGTCTCATCACTTCTCTTCTTTACTTGCATCAGTGTTTTCCTGCTTGCATCTTCTTGCACTTTCTATTCTTATGTTTTTTATTCTCTATGTCGCTTCTTAATCGTTCTTCTTCTATGCTCTGCCCTTTTTCTTCATGCACACAATGCTCTCTTTGTTCTGATTTTCTTCTACGTTTTACGCCCTATGCTCCTGCTACATTCTTTGTGTTGTGCCTCTCCTGTGTGCTTCAACTATGGATGATTTTAGGGGCTAAATTTCATTCATGGGCTAATTTTGCATGGTTTTTCCAAAAACGAGATTCGCTATTTTAAAATTGATTTGCCCAAATTCTAATGGATAAAATTATGTTTCCTTAAAAATCGCCAAAATTTTATAGAAACTATATAAAATCCTTAGAAATTTGAATATTTTTACAAAAATATCGCCAAACATTTGTAGTTGGCATATGAAGGATTACTAAGATTCACTAAGGATTCTATGTTTTAAAATAAATTTCCATCCTTAAAATCATCCCTGGAGCCTTCAGCTACTACGCACAACATGCTTCTACCCACATGAATAACTATCAAAAGAAGAAACCATATCTTCTTTGTTCTGCGCATATTTATCATGCTAAGTCATCTACAAGATCGTCATAGCAACACTTTGTATTCTCTAGCAGTTACACTAAGTTTGTTCATCCTGAATCGACGTTATTATGAGATTATTTTATCTTCTTAGGCAGTTACAGTCTTCGACCCCTTTTCCATCTATCAATTATCTCTCTGATTAATATTCATACCACTGGCAGTTACATCGAGACTCTTCATCTCCTCTGGCGATCACCGTGGACCTCTTCGAATTTTCTAGCATAAACAATTAGTGATTTCTAGCAGTAAAATCAGAGAACCTCCGCATGCTCATCCCTTTGGCACCTTTTCCCTTTCTAATAATAATTCACAATAGGTGTTGGATTTTCTGGCTAAGCCCCTTCATTTCGTGTGACCACGAGTTGTGGTCAGACGCCTCTCAAAAAGGTTCTTTGTGACTCGTGACTTCAGGAATCTTGGTATGAGACATCTTGAATCTCCCAACTCGCAATATCCAAAGTGGAGGCTATCTCTGCCATCTCCTTCCTTTATACTTTCGACGATGTGACCTCCAGCTATGACTAGGGGCCTAACGTCCGAGCGCTACGTGACTTCATGTTTCACGAGTTGAGACTGCTAGTCATTCCAGTTCTACAATCTCCCAATTTCTGAATCTTTGCTTGCCATATCGACGGTCCATATCTCTTCGAGATCAACGATTGAGATCTCCTCTTCACGAACTCAGACTTCGTGAATTCAATTCTCTCCTGTGTTCTTCTTTCCTTATCCTCCTTGCAAATCCACTGGATCTAACAGTTGTTGGTCCTTTGCACTCAAATCCAAAGAATGGGATCTATTCATCTCTTGCGCACTCATTCCTCTTGTCTGGAATTTGATCTAATGGTATAGATTCTTCTTCCAACCAATGACTGTGATCACCTTCTACATTTCTAGATTTCTCGTTTTGCAACTTCGCGCTTTGCAATGTCGAAGGTTGAATCACCTCCCTTCTTCAGATTCTCGAATTAGCGAGACGTTAATCTCTTGCCACATGTCCTCTCTCATCAAATCGATGGTCCAGATCTCTCTGATATCAACGACCCATGTCGCTCCTCCTCCTGATATTTGGAGTGTTGATTACTTCTAATCTTATCCTCCTTGCGGTTACACTGGATCTAACAGCCCACAACACTCCTCGATCCACAATCGACAACCTACGTTGCTCCTCCTCCTGAGATTTATTCCTTCTATAAACTCTTGGATTCTAAGGAATCCTGTGCAATCTGTGCTTGTGTTCCTGAGCTCTATGCCCTGTGCTCATCCTCCTAAGATTGTAAACAAAAAATTCCCGATGCTTCGATTGTTTCTTTCAAATATTTTTTGTTTTCCTATTTTTGCTGCCAATATGCCATCACCGCTCCTCTTCCTGAGATTATCTTTCCTATTTTTTATTTCCATCAATGAAAAGTGCATCATTGTTGTTCCTGTAAACATGCCAACAATATCTCCCTTTGGCATTGATGGCAACCCTTAAAGGCTGCACTATTCTTCTTAGATATCGATCTCCAACTGTAGCATCCCGACATGTTGTTCTTCTCCCCCTTTGACATCAATGTCGAAGAAAAACATGTTCCCCCTAAGATGTTGCAGTAATTTTTGGAGGTATCAGATATTCAACCAACACATACTCCTCTTGACAGGATCGACATTTAACTTGAGAACAAGGTCACACCCAACTTTTGGCATAGATATTCAAATGAATGTTTTACAAGCAGTTTAGTGAAGATATCAACGATCTGTTCTATGGAAGGAATATAATTCAGTTGAACAAATCTGTTTGTAACCTTCTCTTTGAGAAAATTATATTTTATTGGTATATGCTTGGTATTTGAATAGAGAACAAGATTCTTCGAAACACTAATGGCGCTTGTGTTATCACAATGAATTAGAATGGGATCTGTGTATGATCCCTTCAAATCTGCAAAAGTTTGGATCATCCAGAGGACTTGTGTGCAGCAAGTAGAAGCAACAATGTATTATGCTTCTGTATTTGATAAGGAGATAGAACCTTGCTTCTTACTCAACCATGCTACTAGAGAATCACCGAAGAAGAATGCACCTCTACTGGTGCTCTTTATTTCATCCAGACAGCTTCCCAAATCAACATCTGAATATGCAGATAACTGAAAGTTTTGAGTTCTTGGATACCAGAGACCATAAGTCATTGTTCCCTTCAAATGTTTGAATGTCCTTTTGACAACTACTAAATGGATTTGCTTGGGAGCTTATTGATATCTTCCTACCATTCCAATAGCTTGCATTATATCAGGATGAGATGTTGTAATGTACAAAAGACTACCTATCATGGATGTATATGAACTCTAATCAACATCAGGTGAGTCATCATCCTTTCTTAACTTTCATCCAGTGACCATAGGTGTACTAAAAGGAGAGGAATCCTCCAAATGGAACTTCTTCAATATCTCTTTCAAATACTTTTCTTGAGAGATAAATAGCCCTGTAGAATTGTGATTGATTTGTAAACCGAGGAAATATGAAAGTTCTCTTATCATGGACATCTCAAACTCAGTTTGCATAGAATTAGAAAACCACTCAACAAAAGAGTCATTAGTACATCCAAAACTAATGTCATCTACATAAACCAAGACAACTAGTAAGTTATCACCTTCAGACTTAATTCATAGATTACTGTCAACAATACCTTTCTTGAACCCTTTTTCCTATAATAATTTGTCCAGTCTATAATACCAAGCTCAAGGTGCCTATTTCAGTCCATATAATACATTTTTCAACTTACAGACATAGTTAGGATTATCTGTCAGTGAAAAACCTTCAGGTTACTCCATATATACATATTCTTCTAGATCTCCATTAAGAAATGATGAATTAACATCCATCTGATATGCTTTAAAGTTCTTATGACATGCATAGGCAAGAAACATTCTGATGGCTTCCAATCTTGCCACTGGTGCAAAGGTTTCATCAAAATCTTGTCCTTCAATCTGTGCATAGCCCTTGCATACCAATCTTTCTTTGTTCTTGACAATTTGTCCTTTTTCATACATTTTTTTCTTAAACACCCATTTGGAGCCAATTACATTCTTATCTGTAGGTCTAGGAACAAGCTCCCAAGTGTTGTTCTTCTCATTCTAATCCAGTTCCTCATTCATTGATTTTAACCAATTTACATCTTTACTGGATTCATTAAAGTTCTTGGGTTCCACCATGTATATGAAGGCTATATGTGATTGCTCTGTGTCTTTGATTATCCTTCTCTTGGTTTGTACACCTTTGTCTTTTGCACCAATTATCTGACTTGCAGGATGATTCTTTTGAGTAATTCTAGAGGAAGGATTTGATGTTGTTTGTTGATTTGAGTCTGCCTAAGCATTTGTATCTTCATCTGACTCGGAGTCTTATTTTTCCGATTCTTGGACCTATTCATCTTCAACTTTAGTTGTGTTCTCTGTAGTAGACTCATCAATATTTATCACCTCTCTTACTGGGACTCCTTCATCAACCTTTAAATCAATGCAATCAACTAATTTATGCAGTCTTTTATTAAAGCATCTATATCCTTTACTATTGGTAGCATATCCTAAGAAGATGTCTTCATCATCCCTATCATGATACTTGCCAAGGTTTTCATTATTATTCTTTATGTAGCACTTACTCCCAAAGACTTTGAAGTGTTTGATTGATGTAGGTCTTCCATACCATTGTTCATAAGGTGTCTTGTCACTGTGTGGTTTGAGGTGGGCTTTCTTAAGAATATGGATTGTTGTGTGTATTTCTTCTACCCAGTAGGTTTGACCAATATTATTCTCATTCATCATTGACCTAGCCATTTATTGAACTTTTATGTTTTTCCTCTCAACTACTCCATTTTTCTATAGAGTTCCTGGGATTGTGTATTCTCTCTTGATCCCATGTTTATCACATAATTCCTTAAAATCACTTGACATAAATTCTCCCCCTCTCTCTGATCTTACCACCTTTAACCTGTTGCATGTTTGATTCTCAGTTAAAGCCTTAAATATTTTAAATTTCTCAAATGCTTCATCTTTTTATTTGAGAAAAGCAACCCAAGTGAGTCTAGAGTAATCATCAACGATCATCATGAAGTAGTTTTCCTTCCCCATGCCTTCCTGTCTTGATGGCCCACATAAATCCATATGAACTAATTGGAGTTTTTTCTGTATTGAATTAGAGATCTTGGTTTTAAACTGAGTCCTGGCTAGCTTTCCTACTTGGCAGGATTTACACATGGAATCTTATGGCTTTGATATTCTTGGAAGATCTTTTACTGCCTCAATATTTTTGAGCTTGACTAAGTGATCAAAGTTTATATTTCCAAGTCTCGTATGACATAACCACCTTTCATCATGGTTTCTTAGATGACACTCTTATCTATATTCTTTCAAGACATATACATTATTATCTATCCTTATGCCTTTAGCCACCACTTGTCTTGAGTTTACAGACTTTATCTTACAATCTTTGGAAGTGAACACCACTTCACATCGTCTGTCACACATTTGACTTACACTGAGAAAATTGTGTTTCAGTCCATCTACAAGAAGAACATCCTGGGATTTTCCTTTACCATTACTCAAACTCACCATCCCTTTACCCTTGATTTTACCTAGTTCATCATTTCCAAAGGTTATATTACCTGTTTTTCTTTTACTTATAGAATAAAACTTATCCTTGTCTCCAGTCATGCACTTGGAACATCCAATGTCTATATACCAAGGGTATTTTTTTTTTGAGCTGAAAGTACTAGACCACATTTTTCACTATCATCACTTCCTATGCTCTTGTTATCATAATCCTCCTTGTCCATAAGCATAAATTCATTAGCCTTATCTTCACAAGAAGAGTCACTATCTGTGTCTCCTGAAGAGTCATCATTTATTACACATAAACTTTTATTTTTACCAAATCTCTTGGATTTGTACTTCTCTTCACCTTCATAGTTCTGGTCCTTCTTCTTCTGTGGACACTTACATTCAAAGTGACCTATCTTTCCATAGTTAAAACATTTGAAGGGAAACTTGCCTTGGTACTTGTTTGATCTTTTCTTTAATCTTCTCACAAACTTTGCTTAAATTTCATCACACTCAGAATCTTGATACTTATATGCTCTAAATGATGCTTCTGTACAGGTGGGTGTATCTTTACATATCCTCATTTCATATGCAGTCAACGTTCCTAGAAGTTGATCAAAAGGAAGAACTTCTATATCATTAAGTTCTTCTATAGCAGAGACATTTGGGTTGAACCTATCTAGCAGAGATCTCAAAATTTTCTGAACTAAAGAGGCTTCCTCAATTTTTTCACCAAGTCCTTTCATTGCATTTACTAGTTCTTCAACTATCAGAAAGTACTTCCCAACTGTTTCATCCTGTTTCATCTTTAGTTGTTCAAACTGTAATCTATAGGTTTGAATCTTGACATCCTTTACCTTCTCATTACCTTCATAACTGCTAATGAGTTTGTCCCACATTTCTTTGGCAGATTCCAAGTGCATAACTTTTATAAATTTTTCTTCTGCAAGCCCACTCAGAACAGAATTCATAGTCTTAGCATTGAAGTTGAATTCTAGCTTGTCATCCTTAGAAGCTAGTACAACTGGCTTTACATAACTAGTCTCCACCACATCCCAGACATCTGCAGCTAAAGCCATTATGTAGGTTCTCATTCTAACTTTCCAGAAGGCAAAGTTTGTTCCATTGAATAGGGGGGACTTATTGGTTGAAGTTCCTGCATGACTGGTCATGTTTAATCTCTATGATCTGCCCTTAGATAAAATGAGCCTGCTCTGATAACAATTGTTGGACAACTGAGAGGGGGGGTGAATCAATTGTTACTGTGATTAAACAATTATACCCATTTTAAACTCATTATAGAACACTCATTGATGATCAAAATAATTCAGGAAGGTAAGCAGCAAAGCATTCAACATCAATATCACACATGCAGTATACAAAGACAAATATTCCCGAGCAAACCCATAAAAGGAGAAAACCTCTTCTTCTTTCTATGATAAGTAATCTTTATTTTTTGTACATTATCATTTTTCTAAGCACCAAATATTTGTGAGGATATGACCTCTGTTTTGCAAACTGCAACTTGTTGAGAGAACCAACTCTCTAGATTCTCTAGCACCCATTAGAAGGAAGCACCAACTCCCTTGTTTTTCTAGCACCCACTAGAAGGAAGCACCAACTCCCTGGTTTTTCTGGCTGCAACCAAATGGGAGCTCTGAATCCCTGTTTTCAAGCACCCACTTGAACTTCTAAGGAAAACAATCCTCTCTAGAACCTCCATACCACCCTAAGATAAAAATCTTGGTTACTAAAATTTGTTACAGTGATACACAATTTATCAATGGATTACTAGTCTCATGACTGTTCTGCTACACTGATCTTCTCTGCATGCATCAGTGTCTTCCTACTCACATCTTCTTACACTTTCTGTTCTTCTGTGTGTTATGCTTTGTGTCGCTTCTTCATCATTCTTCTTCTATTCTCTGCCCTTTTTCTTCCTATGCACAACACTCTATATGTTATGATTTTATTTTGCATTGTATTCCCTATGCTCTCGCTACATTCTTTGCATTGTGCCTCTCCTGTGCGCTTTAGCTACTGCGCACAACATGATTCTACCCACCTGAATAACTATCAAAAGAAGAAAACATCTCTTCTATGTTCTACATATATATATCATGTTAAGTCCTCTATAGGATTGTCATAACAACACTTCGTATTCTCTAGCAGTTACACTGAGTATAATCATTATGAATGGTCGTTATTAATGGATTCTTTTGACATCTTGGGAAGTTACAGTCTTCGACCCCTTCTCCATATATCAATTGTCTGTCTGATTAATCTTCATACCACTGGAAGTTACATCAAGATTCTTCATCTCCTTTGGTGATCACCCTGGAGCTCTTTGAATTCTCTAGCAGAAACAATCAATGATTTCTGGCAGTTACAATCAGAGAACCTCTGCACATTCATCCCTTTAGCGCATTTTCCATTTCTGAGAAAACTTCACAACAGGTGCTAGCTTTTTTGGCTAAGCACATTCATTTCATGTGAGCACAAGCTGTGGTCAGACGCCTCTCAAAAAGGTGCTTCATGACTCGTGACTTCGAGAATCTTGGTATGAGACATCTCAATTCTCCCAACTCACAATATCCAAAGTGGAGGCTAGCTCTAGTAGCTCCTTCCTTTAGAATTTCGACAATGTGACCTCCGACTGTGACCAGGGGCCCGACGTTTGGGCGCTACACGACTTTGCATTTTGTGAGTTCAGACTGCTAGTCATTCCAATTCTCCAATATTCCAATTTTTGAATCTATGCTGGCCATATCGACGGTCCAGATCTCTCCGTGATCAATGATCGAGATCTCCTTTTCGTGAACTCGGACATAGAAAATTCAACGCTCTCCTACGTTCTTCTTTGCTTATCCTCCTTCCAAATCCATTGGATCTAATGGTTGTTGGTCCTTCACGCTCAGATCCAATGGATGGGATCTATTCCTCTCTTGTGCACTCATTCCTCCTCTCTAAAATATGATCTAACGATATAGATTCTTCTTCCAACCAATGACTGTGTTCACCTTCTATATTTCTGGATTTCGCATTTCGTGACTTTGCGCTTCACAAAGTTGAAGGTTAACTCACCTCCATTCTTCCGATTCTCGAATTAGCGAGGCAGTAATCTCTCGCCACATGTCCTCTCTCGTCTGATCGACAATCCAGATCTCTCTAAGATCAACGACCCATGTCGCTCCTCCTCCTGAGATTTGGAGTGTTGATTACTGTTGCGCTTATCCTCCTTGCGTCTACATTGGATCTAATGACCCAAGGCACTCCTCGATCCACGATAGACATCCCACATCGCTCCTCCTCATGAGATTTATTCCTTCTACAAACACTTAGATTCTAAGGAATCATGCGCACTCTATGCTCGTGTTCCTGAGATTTGTGCCCTGTGCTCGTCCTCCTAAGCTTGCAGAAAACAATTTCTGATGCTTTGATTGCTTCTTTTAGATCTTTTATGTTTGCCTATTATTCATGCCAATATGCCATTGTCTCTCCTCCTCCTGAGCTTATCTTTTCTGTTTGTTCTTTCCATCAATGATAAGCGCATCATTGTTGTTCCTGTAAACATGCCAACAACATATTGTTGGTTAATTGATTTTAGGTTAAGATGGGGGTCATTTTTGATGTATAATTATTATTTAAGACATTAAAGTAATGAATTTTTTAATTATCAAGTGAAAATAAAAATACATTAATTATTTATATTATAAAATTGTTTTACAAAAAAAAAAATATTTCCCAAGGTAAGAATTAGCAGGAAACCCTTCAGTACTTGTTGACCAAAATTTGGTTAACTATATTTTCCATCTCTTCGATTAATAAAAAATATGTTATCGGAATATGGAAAATTTTGAACTATTATAAGTTCAATGTGTAGCCTTCAGTCTCATCTTTGCCACTCAGTTTTCGTATCGGAAATCAGAGTTTGTATTCTCAAGATATCCAGGTTTAAAGTTTAAGCATAAAATGACGCCTTTTTCATGTGGAATAAGGCTAATTGTTCATAAATATATCCACATTTTCTTGAGCCCAAGACCCTTGATATTCTTAATTTCTGTTGTGTTCAAAACCCATAAAAATCTATCTCTCGCAGG
>ML851510.1:0-15728 GCA_009831015.1 Picea engelmannii
ATGTCATGTTTTTGTTGTTGTGCCTCAGTGTTCAAGGGAAGTATCCACCTCTAGAGTCAGCCATCACAAATATCTTGTCTCAAAACCCATGTCAGTCCATGTTCATTTGATCTACCAATTACATATCTATGTCTGTTTCATGTCGTTGATGGGGGATACATCAAGGACCTCCTTCGACGAGCCTATTTCTGTCGACCTCAACACATTATCCAAGAATTAGGCTTAGAAACCAGTTAGTACTTTGGGACCTGCATGCCTCAATGGTAGGCCTCCTCACATTTGAAAGTGGGTTTACATCATTGACCTCTGATTGGATGATTCCATGGATGTTCGACTCTAGCTCATCCATTCACATTCGTTGGAATGTACTAGGGTACCTTGGGAATCATTGACATTAATGGTGATCTCCCTCACACTTGTTAACGATTTACACCATTGACCGGTAATCAAGTGGTTTATGCCATGTTCGACATCAAGACATCTATTCACATGATTAGATTTGTACCACATTGGGATCGGTAAGAAGACCTTGGGTTGAGTGATCACTTTGATATGTACTTTTCCCAGGTTGTGAAGGAGTTTCTCTTGGACAAATGATACATACACTGTTACATAGATCCACTTTGTATTGGTCGTGGCTATGTCTTGTCATCTCGTAGATCCACTATGTATTCTTTGTGGCTATGATCAGTTCAGGTCATCAGAGTATAGATCCACATTGTATCTTCAGTGGCTATACCTTTTTATCAATACAATTATGGATCTGTAGTGTACTTTATGGCGGCCATATCTTGCAAGTCTTGATCACCCAAGCATAGGTATGCCTGCCTTGGGGTTTTGAAACATGTCATAATATTTGTTGGATATTTGTGTGCACCTTCCGTCGAGTTCTTCGTGTCTATACCCTTGCTTGAAAGTCTACAAAGTATTTTAGTTATCATTTCGCATCTTCTAACTTCATACTTTGGGGGGAAATCTGTTACACATCAACATTGCTCGCTTTGATAAGTGTCGCAAGTGTCGCATGTCCTTCACAACTGTTGCAAGTGTCGCATGTTATTCACAAGTGTCGCAAATGTCAAACAAAGCATACTTCCATGATGGCGAAACCAAGGAGACACTTAGAATACCTCAAACACCTGATTTGGAGGAAGGAGAATGGCTAACTGAAGTCAGGTATCTCTTGCCACCTGAAAGGAACTCTCAAACTAGAGTTTTAAAGGGAGAACTCCCCTACATCACCCTTAGGAGCGCTGGTGCTCCCCTATAAGGTGATAGGGAGTATTATAACACTAAAACACCCCTCTGAAGGAGTGCTACAAATATTTTAAGCACTAGCGCTCCCCTTGAGCCTACTAGGGAGCGTTATAGCACCCTGATGCCTCTTTTGAGGGAGCGTTGTCTAATCTGGGCAGCAGTTGATCTGTTGAGGAGAATAAGGGGAGGATATTTCAAGTTTGGAAGGTAGTTGCATTCGGATTCCTGGTTCAATCATGATATTAGGAGAAGATCCCTGATCTGAGGAGGGAATTACTCAACTTACCCTAAAGATACCTCAAGAGGTTAAGCCTTTATGAACCTATATAAGCAGACTCTATGATGGTGGAAAGAGGGGAAGAATTGCAAGCATGAAACCTATGATCTCATAGGAAACACACGGTGAACTAGAAGAGAGTAATTAGTGAAGTTGATATCATCCAGGTCGTGGATCTTTTGAGCAAGGGTTAGACAAAGAGGACTTGATGAAACTGCTGCAATTCATCTATGGTTGTAAGAAATGTTTTGTTCTCATTAATATAATTTGCTTGGCCTGTTTCTTTCTAATTCGTGTTCAATCTCACATGAATTTGTCTCTGTAGTAGATAGACCTATTTTAGACTAATCTTGATAGAGTATGAAGTGATCATACTTTGTTTATCTACAGGGCTTATCGAAGAGCGAAAGATTGGAGCTCAACTCAGAGCATGCAGGGACAAACGCCGGTGAAAGGTACTTCTTTTCTCCTTCCTCCTCATGCATTAGTTTTTATAGATCTGAAAGGAAGTCAGTGTCCACGTTAAGTGTCTTCTATCTTAAGAGTTAAGAGTCAATCTCTCAAGAGGAGATCTACCTGTCCGTAGGGAGATTTTCCTTCAACAATGATGGCCTTTGGTGAGCTGAAAGCTAGGATAGAAATGGGGAACAGAGAAACCAGACGTTTTAGGGAACAAGCGGGACCCTCAGGATCTAATACATCTACAAATGAAAAAATGGATGATATGGATAGGGTAATTAAAGAATTGTTGAATAACATTTCTAGAATGGAGCTAGACCAATCCAAGAGTGATCCTTTCATTAAAAGAGAATTCAAAAGAAACCCCAACCCTCAAAATCAACAAAGGGAGGTTAAAAATGAAGATTAGAAAATCCAAACCCCTTTAAAAAATGAAAATTTTGTAGGAGGAAGTGACCTGGAAGATTTCGAGGGACTTGAAGAAGACGTGACAAATTTGGGTGACGACTGCATTCAGACCTATGTAACTAAAGAAGATTATGAGAGGTCATTGAACACACCCCAACCGTCAAATGAAGAAGATGATATAAACAATAATGACTTCGATGTGTGTCAAGAAATGTCTGATTCCATGACAGCTGGGGTCCAATCGAGGTATAACTTGAGGTCTAAAAACAAACCTACGTCGATTCCTCAACAAAAGAAAATTCTCCCTAGAGGTGAAATATATGTGCCTGCCCCGAAAGAGACAGAAACATCCAACAACAAAACAAAGGAGACAGACTTGTTGAACCTCAAAATGAAGGAAGTTGAGACCCAAACTAGGGAAATCAAGACAACTGAGAGACGCTCATTGGTAAGAAAGCTCATGAGTAATAATTCAGCTCAGACAAATAAGTTAGAGAAAAAAGAGCTCGAGGTTTTAACCAGGGAAACTGACAAAGGTGGCAGTGGTTTTAGTGTCGAAAATGAAATAAATAGGATCAAAATATCGATTCCATTGGTTGAATTAGCAAAAAACCCTTCATATCGAAAACAAATAACCAAGGTGATAGGTTGTTCAGATCAAGAAATTCAATCAGACGAAATAAATTTGGAAGATGACAAGCCAAATATCACTTTCGGTCCACATTTTAAGGGCACCAAAGACACTTTTTCCCCTTTCTATATCACCCTAAATGTGCATGATTGATTGCTACATAATTGGATGCTAGATTCTGGAGCTTCACATAATGTGATGCCCAAAGCTATTATGGATAGACTAGGCCTCGAAATCACTCGACCTTACAGAGATCTCTACTGTTTTGATTCAAGAAGAGTCAAGTACTTAGGTATGATAAAATATTTAGTAGTCACCCTTGCACATGTCCCAGTCAAAAGTGTTCGAATGGATGTAGTTATTGTTGATATCCCCCCAAAATATGGATTATTGTTATCAAGGTCGTGGGGGGGAACCAAACTTGGGGGATCCCTTCAACTGGACATGACTTATGCCACAATTCCTATATTTGGTGGGCAACTTACTAGGTTATACAGGGAAACAAGGTTAGCCTATACCATGGGCGATCCTCAGAATCCTAACAATTTTCCTGTTTACATTGCTGATCAAGATCTAGGAAATTGTATTTTGTCTTTTGATGATGGTATAGATAGTTGCACAGAAGAAAACTACATAGACGAGAAAGATTCTGAAAATATGCATAGTATAGGGATTTGAAAATGTTTTTTGACGATGCTTTGTCATGTGAAGGAGCTGGTGCAGGAGTACTTTTTGTGGCACCTGAAAATAGGTTTTTCATCCCTTTTTCTTATAGGCTTCAATGGGATATATACTACACTAACAATGTATGTGAATATGAAGCCTTAGTATTAGGATTGGAAGCTGCCAAGAAACTGAACATAAAAAAACCTGGAAGTATATGGAGACATTGAGTTGATAGTCAAACAGATAAATTGACAATACCAGGCCAAACACTCGAGATTGAGAGCGTATAGAAATTGTGCCTGGGATCTAATGGAAAATTTCTTCTCGTCTATAAATATCCACTTCATACCATGTGCCAAATATTTGCAGGCCGATTCGTTAGCCAAGGTAGCCTTAACTTTCTCTCCCCCCATGGATTTTAAATTAAAATACCATATAGAGGTAAGGCATAGACCATCTATCTCAAACAACATACAACACTGGCAGGTTTTCGAGGATGACGAACAGATCAGAAAGTTCCTCGAAGTAGTGGGTGACTTTTCTGAAACTCACATCGATCAAGAGAATCAAAATGATCACATGTGGATCATGCAAGAAGGAGAAGACCCTTAGGAGTTTCGATAAAAAATTGCCAACCATTGCATGTTAGTTTTAAAAAATAATCAAATTCCAAAGGGACTAATCCCCCTGGAGAGACATTTCGATCAAAATGACGTGCCTTTAAAATCTACTCTTCAACCCCAACCAGAAGAGGTTGAAGATTGCGATATAGGGACAAAAGAAGAACCCAGGATGGTGAAAATATCAAAGTATCTTCCTCCTGAGGTGAAAAATAAGTATAAAGATTTGTTTGCACGATATAAATATGTTTTCCCTTGGTCTTACAAAGAGCTTAGGACTTACGACACTACCGTGATTGAACACAAGATACCTCTAAAGCTTGGTATCAAACCCTTTAGGAAAAATCTTAGACAAATCAACCCTATCTTATTATCCATAGTAGAAAGAGAAGTCAAGAAGCTTTTAGATGCAAAAATAATAGTACCACTGAGATACTCTGATTGGGTGGCAAACCTAGTCCTGGTTAGAAAAAAGAGTGGAGAGATTAGACTGTGTGTTGATTTTAGAATTTTGAATAAATCTTCCCTAAAGGAAAACTATCCTTTACCTAAAATGGATCACGTCTTAGAAAAGATAGTCGGAGCAAATAGGATGTCTATGATCGACGGTTTCTTTGGGTACAATCAAATTGCTGTAAATGAACAAGATAAAGAAAAAACAACTTTCACTACACCCTGGGGTACATTCATGTATGATAAAATGCCTTTTGGTCTAATGAATGCAGCAACCACTTTCCAACGTGCCATGGATATCGCTTTCGTCGGTGAAAGAGACAAGTTTGTAGTTATCTACCTCTATGATCTAACCATTTTTTCTAAGTCTGACGAATATCATTTAATACATCTCAAATAGACTTTCGAAAAATTCCACAGGTTCAGTCAGTCTTTAAACCCTAAAAAGTCTCACTTCACCATGAGAGAAGGTAAATTCCTGGGCCATATTGTGTCCCGAAATGGAATTAAAATTGATCCCAGCAGGGTTCAAGCTATAGACACAATAAATATTCTTAGAAATGTAAAGGAAATCCAATCATTCTTAGGAAAGATAAATTTTTTAAGAAGGTTTATCCCAAACCTCATTGAAATTGTGAAATTAATCACAAGTATGTTAAAGAAAAACAATAAAGTAAAATGGACAACAGAGGACAAATAATCATTTTCACGTATCAAAAGGGTTACAAGCAAGGCACCTGTACTGGCAAGTCCTGACTATCTAAAATATTTTATCATTTTCTTATTCACTTTCGAGCACACCATTGTCACTATGCTCCTCCAGAAAAATGAGGAAGGTTTTGAACAACCAATAGCCTTTTTCAGAAAAAGTCTCAAAGACACGAAACTAAAATATGATATAATGGAAAAACAAGCATATGCTATGGTAAAGGCATTAAAGTCTTTTAGAACTTATGTATTGCATTCCAAGATAATTGTGTATGTACCTACTAGCTCTGTAAAAGACATTTTAGTGCAGCTTGACAGTGATGGCAGAAGGGGACGGTGGCTCGCAAAAATTCAAGAATTTGATCTGGAAATAAAGCCGATGAAGCTGGTAAAGGGTCAAGGTTTGGCTAAACTCTTAGCTAAATCCAATTTCAGAGCCCTTAGCATAAATCGAATACAGGGATGTGGAGAATATGAAGATATGAACAATCTCTACAAGCAAACAAGTGAAGTTATAATCGAAGAGAAGTTTACATCCTCTGACTAGTACAAAAACATAGTATCCTACCTACTAACTTTGAAGTGCCCAAGTGATTTATCTCCATCCAAAGCAAGAATGCTAAAACTACATGCAGTCAAATACTATATATCTGAGGGTAAATTGTTTTGGAAGGACCCACTTGGCTTCCTGTTGGTTTGTTTGGTTGAATCTGAAACAGAGGAGGTCATAAGCGAATTCCACAAAGGAGTGTGTGGGGGACATCACGCTTGGAGAGCGACAACTTATAAAATCTTGAGGGCGGGTCATTATTGGCCTAAACTTTTCTCGGATGTAAATGCCAAAGTCAGGGCTTGTGACCCTTGCCAATTGTTCATAGGCAAGCATAAACTCCCAGCATTACCTTTAGTTCCATTCAAAATAGAGGCTCCTTTTCAACAGTGGGGATTGGATTTTATAGGCGAAATTAACCCCCATTCTAGCGCTCAACACAAATGGATCCTAACCACCAAAAATTACTTTACTAAATGGGTAGAGGCTATTTCTACTAGGAGGGTTACAGATTCAGTGGTAATAGATTTTCTAGAAGAAAATATTTTATCTAGATTCGGCTGCCCCTGAAAGATAGTAATAGATAATGCTCAGGCTTTTAAATCTATGGCTATGATCAATTTTTGCCAAAAGTACAATATTGTACTTGGCCATTCTACGACATATTATCCCCAAGGAAATGGACTGGATGAGTCTTCGAATAAGATTCTGATCAACATAATTAAGAAAGTGTTGAATGAGAACAAGAGATCCTGGCATGTACATTTAAAATGCGCACTATGGGAAAATCAGATTGGCACAAAAAAATCCATCGGCATTTCTCCTTTCCATATGGTATACGGGAATGATGTGGTATTACCTATAAACTTGACACTTCCCGCAATGAAACTATGGCAAGATGAGAAAGAAGAACCAAACCACACCACAAGGAGAATAAATCAGCTGATCGAATTACAACAGCATAGGGTTGAGGTGGACGAAAGATTGCAAAAATATCAAGACGACATGAAAACGTTATTTGACCATAAGACAAAAGACAGAGAGTTTCTTCCAGGTGATTTGTTCTTAAGATGGGATGCTAGGAAGGAAGATTCGGTGAAACACGGTAAATTCGATCATATTTGGTATGGACCATTTAGAGTCGCAACTTTCGAAGGAAAAAAATTGTTTTTCTTAGAAAATATGGATGGTAAAATCTCCAACGCCCTTGTCAATGGGCATTATCTAAAACACTACATGAAATAATTGGTTCTCCAAGGTTTTCCATTGTATATACCGGTTTGTATTTTCTTTCTATTTCATGATTCCCTTGAGGTAAGTTTTCAATTTTTATTAATTAGGTCTATATAAATAGAGATACGCGGTTTTCAAATACATTTAACTCTTTTAAAGGACACTCTTTGTGTTTACAGGATTTCGGTTTGCAAACTAAACGAACGAAAGGAGAAAACAGAAGGTCATGTATCGAAGATTTGCATTCACTGAAAATAGGTGACAGAAAAGGTTTTTGGAATGGTAAAGTAGAGGTACGAACTCCTGAAAATTATGTTCCTTAAGAAAGCAGAGATCTCCAAAACATCATAAAGGTCCCATATATCTAATGTTTTTACTTAATTAATTATTAAAAAGTACAGTTACTTGCTCTGGATCCTAATAATTTTAACTTAAAACACAAATAGGTGGTAGTTAAAACAAACAAAAAAATGAAGTATCTTTGGGGAAGGGTTTTCAAAAAAAAAAAAGCGTTTTTAATTTTCAACCCCTACTCCTCAGCATGAAAACATCTATCCATCACTTTTCTTTCAGTCTTCAGATTTGTTTTCTTAAAAATTCCAAATGTATTTTCGGATTTATATACATAGGGAGAAGAGATTATGTTTAAACTTTGAAAGATGTAAGCATGTTTTGGAAAGAAGGTCGGTCTTCACAACTCCTCGGTCTCTTACTAAACAAGTTATGCGTAGGTGGATCCTGTCGTTTCTAGGTTTTTCAACAGTTTCGAAGGGTTAAGGCTTACTCGAAGGAAAACCCTCAGAAAAATGTTTCCCCTTTTTCTCCCTGTAGACCAAGGTGTTGTGAAAGTCAAAGGAAGGTTAGCACCAAGTAATAAAAGTAAGTTGATAGACCTACATTGCAAAATATTACACAGATATCACCCCTCATACAATCTGATTGCCCCATCTTTGTATTCTAAAAAGAAAATTATAAGACAAATGATAAAAGGACAGTCATATCTAATTGTACATCTAGTCTGAAGAGATGATGAAAGGAAATTCAGAAATGATTTCCCTCATCTCAGCATTTAAATTCATAAATACATTTCGAAGTGGTGAAAGGAAATTCAACAAAAAAGGGGCAAATAACTTCACCGGGGTACTGAACAGGCCCGTTGGCAATGAAGCAATATCTGAGATATTTGTAAGGATGTTATACATGAATTTCATTCAGCTCTGGTAATCAACTTTCTCGATACTGGATCCACATTCTAAGTCCAGACGGGCCTCCCCGATTAAAAAAGTTCAATAAATTTCATTGGGTGTAAGCCAAAAAACTGCAAGATCTGTTGGATTTCCTAGAACTGTTTTGATTTGTCTTAATGCAGACCTAAACTCAGTAAAGAGAAAGAGAAATTTGTGAAAGATACTGTAGCTGAGTGAGAAATATATGTGAGTATTGAAAATCCTTATAGCAGTGAAAGACCCTATGTTTATCTTTTCCCTAAAGCAAGTTTCACAAAAGTGAAACCAATGACTCCATTTATCCAATACATGCACATGGTCTATTGTTCTTCCTGCCTCACAAGAAGACGGGATCCCTAGTTGGATCCTATGTTCGAGCCACCTTTTTCATTTGGTTCAAATCTATTTTAAAAGTCAAATGTCGATTGTTAAGTTCTTTTTCACTTCGTGACATTCACCTACTGAAAATATCAGTAGTCTCGACATGCGAAATAGCGGGGGATGTGATGTTTCATAAGTTACCACTTTTTATCGTTAAATGAAAGTTTCTGCTTTTTGTACCTCGGAATATCACTCTTTGGGAGTTACAAGTCAAAATATTTACAAACCCTGATGTGCGAGGTCGCAAAAAGTTTTAAAAGCTTACCGTAGGTGAAAACTAAGAGTGAGACCATGTAAACCCCAGTCAAGTGCTATCGGGATTTCGCGTCTCGGCGTTCACTCTCTCCTAAAACATTACCACTAAAAATCCAAAAGATGAGGCCATGAAACTTTTACGTAAGTAACCCAGGTTAGAGTCAGGGTTGATTAGTTTTGACCATGATTTAAGTTTCTCAGGATTTCGCAACTCGGCATACATTCCTCCTAGAAACTATACCTTCGAAGTCCCGACCTGCGATGTCACGGTATAAATTAAAGCATAATCAATTAAAACACTTAATCTTAGTTACGTCCTTGCTTAATTAAATCTAATCATTGCAATATTGGGTTTTAGAGGCTCAAAAGGTTAGAGTTAAAAGTCTCGATACGGTGAACGTGAAAATGTTGATTTAAGTCCTGATTAAGGAAGCCAAGCCAACATAATCAATGTTTAATACAAATGAAAATAATGCATAGTTTACAAGGTAATTTCAAATGTTCCTTGCGCCAGCTTGTTCCACAATCCGTCAAATTTTATGGCATTAATTGGAAATAAGGGGAAACGACAAAGTAAAGATATGGTTTTTATTACCAAAATCTCTATCTAAATATGATTGGATTTTTCTGTTCATAAGGATATCGATATGTTAAATGGTCGAAGATATATATCTTTTGCTTCCTATTTTATTCATAAAGTTCATTTCTATCTTGCACAAATAATTTTTTCTCAGTAAGATAACCTTTATATGTATATGCATTTTTATTGTAGAAGAGATAAGTTACAATCCCCTGTCATGGCCCCACGAAAAAGAATCCAAGGCAAGCACTGAGGTTTTAGGACAAGGTTCTAATAATGTTTCAGATACTTCACCTCGAAGCGTTGATTCTGTATGAACCTGGTCATACGTCTCAGAGGTGTTGCAATCGGATTTGGTGAACTATTCGGATGATTCCAATGACAACAAGATAGATGACATGACTACTAAATACAAGATCGTTGTCTAGGTAGAGATGCACAAAGTAGCGGCCAGGCCACATCTTCTTCCTTACTATGACATGATCCGATGGGCACTAGATCATGTAGACATCCCTACCAGAACCATCATTAGAGAGCAGAGGGTCATTGTTGGGACCTTTAGACCAGAAATATTACAGGTTATGTACAAGTTGCCACCCACGTCGAACTTCACATACAATGCCGAGTTTCTAGAGGATTTTAAAAGGAAGGAATGTGAACAATATGAAAAAATCTTATCTGGTTTGATCAAGGATTGGGTCTCACACCCAGTGAAGCTCAGGGCAGACAACAATGGAATTTATTCCATATCTTCTTTGGAACCACAGTTCAAATACGTAGCGATGATGACCTGTAGATTGTACGGGAGGGAAGACACCATGCATTGTTTCCTCCCATGTGTGCCTCTGACGCACACTATAGTAGAAGGCTATTCTTTCGACTGGGCGAAACTATTATCCAATAGTCTGACCAGTCAGATTACAGAATATCAGACACAGAAAGTGAGCAAGAAAGCAACTTCATTTTTTATGTTTGCATACCTCATGGACGCAGTATGTTCCATGATTCCTTTTCCTTTTATGAATTGGAGCTAGGCTCCATCGGATGCTGAGCTAGTCCATGTATACCATTCTAAGATTTGGGAGGACAAGGCTTCAGATTTCGTATACGAAATCTTCAACTGGGTAATGGTACTGATGCATGTTGCCATCTTTTGTAATCCACCACCCAGGGTATCAGATAGCATCACGGCAAATTTAAGCAGAGTGGTCGATTGGTATGTGGAGAAAGAATTTTCATACATCAGGGTTTTCGGTGCTTTCATCCCTCCGCATGCTTTACCCTTACTTATACCCAACAGATTGGCTTGTCTTGAGATTGCCAGGAAAACTATAATTGGCAGTGTAAGTAAGGAACTGAAAGGGTTTTCAAAAAAGGTATGGCCACCTTTTCCTATTCATTTAAACTCCTATTCATTATTAGACTTCGAGCATGCAAAGGCCAAGGCAACAACCCTAGAAGATATAAAGTTGGTTCACATAGAATTCAAGAAACACGATCAACATAGGGTCGTGAGTAATCATTTGGCCACCTGTGGCCTTAAAAGATTTGAGCACAAGAATTTGCCTCATGATGATATTTTCCGAGGCATGAAATATTATGATGAGGTTTTGGCTTGAATACAATCCCTGTCACCCGAAGAGAGGGCCGATATTGTCAGATTCCAAGAGCATAGGCAGAGTTTTCTTACTCCAGTATTATGGGGAGAATATTTGACGATAGCAGAGGAGCAACAAACAGAAGCCGAAGGCTCTAAAGGTTTAGCACCAAATCAAGAGAAACATCAAGATGAGGAAAGGAAAATGGAGGACCTGAAACAAGAAGCCGAGACTTCAAATCCTCTGAGTGAGTCAACCCTGGTCATTATTCCTGGGAAATCTTCTAAACAGGTCGACAATCCCATCGCCTCCATTACCCCCCTACAGTCTGCAAAGCAGATCCTTGACACAGGTTGGATTTTGGGTGAAAAATTGACACCTATATCAGTAGAAGAGCTACCTTCGAATGAATTCTTCTTCGATAAGAAGAGGAAAGTGGTTGTGAGACAAGAACTCTACCAAGAGGCAGGTACTGTCTCTAAGAAATTTAAAATTTTAACTGATGGGAGAAATATGAAGAAAGAAGAATTCGTGACACAAATAGCAGGAACCTTGGGGGCATTCACCATGGCAAACCAATATTCAGTCAGGACCCTAAAAGAATCTTTATGTTGTCGTATTTTATACTTCATCAGACCATTTCTTATCTTATTTTCTTCTTCTGTTTACAGAGTGAAATTCTCTCTCGATAGGAGCCTTATTCTTTAGTCAGCTTAATGTTTTTTCCATAATTCATACACCATTTATTTCAAATATAACGCAGTTATGGAAAAGGGCCTTTGGTTTGCATTTTTCTTTTAATATTGATTTCTAAAGTTCTCTTTTATAAAATAAAATTGATACAACATAAAAACTTTCGGTTTTCTTTAAATTTTTCTGTTCCTCTATGACTGTACCTATTGCAAGACAACCCAATATTGAACCCGGTTTGACAAATCAAACCCATATCACTTTAAATCTATTTGATACCATACTTAAAACATCTAACACTCAGGTAGAACTTGAACGTTCACGGGCTGCAATTGAAGGGGATATAAACATCCAGGAATAGTTGGAAGCCAGACAACGACAACCTAGAAATGAACCTTAGCTTTCTTTCTCGAAGGTATTGTTAGACAACTGAGAGGGGGGGGGGTGAATCAGTTGTTACTGAGCTTAAACAATTATGCTTCTTTTAAAAAATCTTTGCAGAAACACTGAATGATGATCACAATAATGCAGAGAAATAAACACAGGCACATTCAGCATCAGTCACATATATGATAAACACAGAGACATATATTTTCCAAGGAAACCCATACAGGGTAAAAACCTCTTTTTATTTATATGATAAGTAATAATTACATTCTTTACATTATCATACATATGAGAACCAACTCATAATGAGGCTACAACCTCTATTTAGCAAGTTGTAACTTGCTGAGAGCACCAACTCTCTGTTTTTTCTAGCACCAACTAGAAGGAAGCACCGACTCCCTGGTTTCTCTAGCACAAACTAGAAGGAAGCACCAACTCCCTGTGTTCAAGCACCCACTTGAACCTCTGAGGACAAATGTC
This sequence comes from Picea engelmannii, assembly GCA_009831015.1. Classification (NCBI taxonomy): domain Eukaryota; kingdom Viridiplantae; phylum Streptophyta; class Pinopsida; order Pinales; family Pinaceae; genus Picea; species Picea engelmannii. The sequence goes on from ML851510.1 coordinate 12,860, forward strand.
CTCCCTAACACCTCCCAACCACCCTAAAATATAAATCTTTGAATCTGAAACTTACTACAGTGATATAATGTTCAACAATGGCTTACCCGACTTATCACTGTTCTGCTGCATCTCGTTTCTCTTTCTGCCACACTGCCTTTCTACACATCTCACTTGCATTGTCTGTTCTTCTACGATTTATCCTCTGTGCGCCATGTCCATTCACTGCACAGTTCCTCTTATGTGCTTATTCAACTACTGCACTCTCCTCCTTCTTCACACATGAATCACCTTCACCAACAACAACCACAACATCCTCCAATAGCAACATCAACCCTTCTCTTCTCTGTGTTGTGTATATATAGCTTCTGTGCATCTTATGCATGTAATGTGCGCAATCCCTTTGCATGCACATACCCCGCCAATATCCTCCACCTCTCGAGTGTTCTGCATGATCATCATCGTGACTCTTCAACTTCTCTGACAGTTCAACTATGCGTTCAACATCAGTGGGTGTTATGCTAAGATTCCTCAGCCTCTCTGGCAGTTAAGACTCTTCGTCTTCTCTGGCACAGTTGAGCTAATCCTTTATGTTTCAGTTACAGACTTCAATGCTCATCCATCTGTCAATTGCCTCCACAAACAATCTTCATTCCATTGGTAGGTTCCTTGAGACTCTTCACCTTCTCTGTCAATCACACTTGAGTCTCTTCCAGTCCTTCGGCAGAAACCATCAGTGGCTTCTAGCAGTTACACTGTGAAGTGCAACAGCAGCCCTCCGATCAAATTCGAATTCACCTGCACCGTTGGATGGTGTTCGTATGGTCTTGTGTTTAAATCATATGTCCATTGGTTTTGACCGAGCGCTAAACAAAATTTGAATTTTGCGATCTCGCCTCTCGCCATTCCTGTGATACAGGATCTCGACACTCCAACTCGCGAACTCTGAAACTCCGAGATGGAGCTTAGAACCACTAGCTTCTTCCCCTCACGTGACCATGGGCTGTGACCACAACCTTATGCATAAGGCACTTTCATGATTTCGCATATCGCGAACTCGCAATTCAAGTCGCTTTGTTTCCATATTGCAATTCGCGAAACTCCGATACGGTGTACATCTGCTGACGTCACATGTGGATTGTCACGTGTTAAATACTGCCACGTGTCACTTTAATTCGTGACTTTCATGTGCCTAAAGTGTTGAATCTGCCTGACACTTGTCATTACCTAGTTGTGCCATGTGTCACTTGCTGACGTGGTCTGCTGACGTGAGTCGAGTCGACGGTCCATTCTCGCGCTCTCGCTACTCGTGACCTCGTGAGTTCCAGGGTTGAACTCTCATGCTCTTATCTCGTGAATCCCCGAGATGCGAGAGGTCAACGGGGTGTTGACTCCCCTTTCTCAGGCAACGCATGTCCGCCTATCTATTCAAGGGCCCACCTTACGATTCTACCATGTGTCCCTCGTGGTTTCTCTCGACACCTCGCGACTTCGTGACTTCACCACTTGGAGTACCCAATACTTGGGCTCTCACCCTGCGAACTTCCGAGCTCACGAGATCTCTCGATCTCTCTGCCACCTGTCCTCCCAGATGGACGGCTCCTATCTGCTCACCACTTCGCCACTCATGATGTCGAAAGGATTCCCTCTATGACTCTCGATGTCCGAGTCCCCGATATGGGCGATCTCGTGACACGCGTCCGCCCCAAATGAACGGCTCATATTACATCACGATTTCAAATATTGTGAAATCAACATTCCTGATGTCAAGTGACTTTGTCATTTCAAAGTCTCGATCCCCAATGCCTCTCCATTGGCCGGAATCAATGGTCCAGAATCAACCTCGATTTGACGGTGGTCGGGTCCTGCGCTTGGATCTAACGACTGAGACCTGTTCTCCTCTTTAGCATGCTCTTCTTGTCAATATTCAGATCTAACGACCCTCATGCTGTCGAGAATTTTGGATGGGATCCAACGGCTGTGGATCTCTATCTTCCTTCTCCTCTACAAACTCTTGTATCTTGATCTTTGTTGTGCGCGTTTTCCTCAATGTTGTTCCTCCTGAGCTTTCACGTCTGAATCCCCAAGGGATATTATCATTCTTATCCTACCATCTCCACTGTTGTACTTGCCATCAATGAAAAGCATACGCTACTTGGTAAACATTTGCCAAAAATCTCCCCCTTTGGCATTGATGGCAACTAAGGCACCCAGATTCGTTTCCCCCCCTTTAACATCAATGTCAAAGAAGAAACCAACTCCCCCTGAGCTATTGCAGTAATTTTAGGAGGCATTATATATTCAAACAATACAAATCTCCCCCTAACAAGATGGACTCTTTTAGGTGTGAAATGAAATGACACCCAACTTTTGTCTAAGATATTCAGACGATGTCTTGGCTAGGGGCTTTGTAAAGATGTCTGCAATTTGTTCTGTAGTGGGAATGTACTGGACCTGAACAATCTGATTGGTGACCTGTTCTCTCAGAAAATTATATTTTATAGGAATGTGTTTTGTCTTGGAGTGGAAGATAGGATTTTTAGACACACTGATGGCACTCGTGTTATCACAATGAATTGGGATCGGTGCAATATATTTTACCTCTAAGTCTGCAAGTGTCTGAATCATCCATAATACTTGTGTGCAAAAGGTAGCAACAACAATGTACTTTGCCTCTATGGTTGATAGAGAGATGGAAACTTGATTTTTACTAAGCCAAGCTACTAAGGAGTTACCCAAGAAGAATTCTCCTCCACTGGTTCTTTTTCTCTCATCAACACAATTTGCCCAATCTGCATCTGAATAAGCAGTCAACTAAAGACTTTGATTTCTGGGATACCACAGACCATAAGTCATTGTTTCTTTTAAGTACCTGAATATCCTTTTGACA
>ML851510.1:19925-31048 GCA_009831015.1 Picea engelmannii
ACTGTATTCTATAGGTTTGAAGCTTTGCATCCTTTACCTTCTCATTACCTTCATAACTGTTAATGAGTTTGTCCCACATTTCTTTGGCAATTCCTAGATGCATAACTTTTACGAATTCTGCTTCTACAAGCCCACTCAAGATATCATTCATAGCCTTAGTGTTGAAGCTAAATTCTAGTTTGTCATCCTTATTAGCTAGCACAACTGGTTTTACATAACCAGTCTCTACCACATCCCAGACATCTGCACCTAAAGCCATTATGTAGGTTCTCATTCTAACTTTCCAGAAGGCAAAGTTTGTTCCATTGAACAGAGGGGCCTTATTGGTTGACTTTCCTTTATGGCTTGACATGTTTAAGCTCTAGGATCTACCCTTAGATAAAAGGGGCCGGATCTGATACCAATTGTTAGACAACTGAGAGGGGGGGGGTGAATTAGTTGTTACTGAGCTTAAATAATTATGCTTCTTTTAAAAACTCTTTGCAGAAACACTGAATGATGATCACAATAATGTAGAGAAATAAACACAGGCACATTCAACATCAGTCACATATATGATAAACACAGAGACATATATTTTCCAAGGAAACCCATACAGGGTAAAAACCTCTTTTTCTTTATATGATAAGTAATAATTACATTCTTTACATTATCATACATATGAGCACCAAATCATAATGAGGCTACAACCTCTGTTTAGCAAGCTGCAACTTGCTGAGAGCACCAACTCTCTATTTTCTCTAGCACCAACTAGAAGGAAGCACTGACTCCCTGGTTTCTCTAGCACCAACTAGAAGGAAGCACCAACTCCCTGTGTTCAAGAACCCACTTGAACCTCTGAGGACAACTGTGCTCCCTAGCACCTCCCAACCACCCTGAAATATAAATCTTTGAATCTGAAACTTACTACAGTGATATAATGTTCAACAATGGCTTACCTGACTTATCACTGTTCTGCTGCATCTCGTTGCTCTTTCTGACACACTGCCTTTCTGCACATCTCACTTGCGCTGTCTGTTCTTCTATGATTTATCCTCTGTGCGCCATGTCCATTCATTGCATAGTTCCTCTTCTGTGCTTATTCAGCTGCTGCACTCTCCTCCTTCTTCACACATGAATCACCTTCACCAACAATAGCCACAACATCCTCCAATAGCAACAGCAACCCTTCTCTTCTCTATGCTATGTATATATAGCTTCTGTGCATCTTATGCATGTAATGTGCGCAATCCCTTTGCATGCACATACCCTGCCAATATCCTCCACCTCTCGAGTGTTTTGCATGATCATCATCGCGACTCTTCAACTTCTCTGGAAGTTCAACTATGAGTTCAACATCACTGGGTGTTATGCTGAGATTCCTCAGCCTCTCTGGAAGTTGAGACTCTTCATCTTCTCTCGCACAATCGAGCTAATCCTTTATGTTTCAGTTACAGACTTCAATGCTCATCCATCTGTCAATTGCCTCCATGAACAGTCTTCATTCCATTGGTAGGTTCCTTGAGACTCTTCACCTTCTCTGTCAATCACACTTGAGTCTCTTCTAGTCCTCCGGCAAAAACCATCAGTGGCTTCTAGCAGTTACACTGTGAAGTGCAACAGTAGCCCTCCGATCAAATTCGAATTCACATGCACCATTGGATGGTGTTCGTATGGTCTTGCGTTTAAATCATATGTCCACTAGTTGTGACCGAGCGCTAAACATAATTTGAATTTTGCGATCTCGCCTCTTGCCATTCCTGTGATACAGGATCTCGACACTCCAACTCACAAACGCCGAAACTCCAAGATGGAGCTTAGCACCACTAGCTTCTTCCCCTCACGTGACCATGGGCTGTGACCACAACCTTATGCATAAGGTGCTTTTGCGATTTTGCATATCGCAAATTTGCAATTCAAGTCACTTTGTTTCCATATTGTGATTCGCGAAACTCTGATACGACGTACATCTGTTGATGTCACACATAGATTGTCACATGTTAAATACTACCACGTGTCACTTTAATTCGTGACTTGCATGTGCCTAAAGTTTTGAATCTGCCTGACACTTGTCATTACCTAGTTGTGCCACGTGTCACTTGCTGACGTGGTCTGCTGACGTGAGTCGAGTCGATGATCCATTCTCTCTCTATCGCTACTTGTGACCTCGTGAGTTCCAGGGTTGAACTCTCATGATCTTATCTCGTGAATCCCCAAGATGCGAGAGGTCAATGGGGTTTTGACTCCCCTTTCTCAGGTGACGCATGTCTGCCTGTCTATTCAAGGGCCCACCTTACGATTCTGCCACGTGTCCCTCGTGGTTTCTCTCGGCACTTTGCGACTTCGTGACTTTGCCACTTGGAGTACCCCATACTTGGGCTCTCACCCTGCGAACTTCCAAGCTTGCGAGATATCTCGATCTCTCTACCACCTGTCCTCCTAGATGGATGGCTCCTGTCTGCTGGCCACTTCACCAATCACGACGTCGAAAGGCTTCCCTCTATGACTCTCGATGTCTGAGTCCCTGATATGGGTGATCTTGTGACACGCGTCCGCCCCAAATGAATGGCTCAGATTACATCGCGATTTCACATATCATGAAATCAACATTCTTGATGTCAAGTGACTTTGTCATTTCAAAGTCTCGATCCCCAATGCCTCTCCATTGGTTGGAATCAACAGTCTAGAATCAACCTCAATCTGACGGTGGTCGGGTCCTACGCTTGGATCTAACGGTTGAGACCTGTTCTCCTCTTTAGTGTGCTCTTCTTGTCAATATTCAGATCTGACGGCCCTCATGTTGTTGGGAATTTTGGATGGGATCCAACGGCTGTGGATCTCTGTCTTCCTTCTCCTCTGCAAACTCCTGTATCTTGAGCTTTGCTGTGCATGTTTTCCTCAACGCTGTTCCTCCTGAGATTTCACGTCTGAATCCCCAAGGGATATTATCCTTCTTATCCTGCCATCTCCATTGTTGTACTTGCCATCAATGACAAGCATACGCTACTTGGTAAACATTTGCCAACAGGTATACCCTCCTCCATTTTTACATCTTACTAACTTTTGGATGCCTAGACACTGTACTTTTTAAAGCCTTAAGTACAGACTCTGGAACAACACCCAAAATTCTCCCACTTGTTGATTTCTTTGCATTCAGGGGTCTAGGGGATTATATAGTCAACAATCCAGGGAAGCAATGCCCATTGTTTATCTACACCAGGATAACTTTTCTGTGCTCACAGACTTTGTCAATGAATCTACAACATTCTTCAAAGTGTCAACCTCTTCTAGCAACACCTTCTTTTCCTCAACCATGTCTCTCACAAAGTGATATTGAACATCAATACGCTTTGTCTTCGAATGATAAGTTGGGTTCTTTGCCAGGAATATTGCACTTTGACTCTCACAATCTAATCTCACTGCTTGATGTACCAACCCAATACCTAAACACAATCTTTGAAACCATGCGGCTTCCTTGCTTGCATGAGTGGCTGTCATGTATTCAGATTCCATAGTTGACAGTGCCACTATAGCCTATCTTTTTCTCATCCAACTGATTTCTCCTCCAAATAGGTTAAACACATACCCACTTGTAGATCTTCTACGATTCAGATCTCTATCCCAGTCTGCATCAACAAATCCATATATGTCCACCACTCTGTCTAATCCCGATCTTCCTTGGTAGCACAATCCATAACTGGTGGTGCCATGAAGATACCTGAAGACCCTCTTTACTGTTGTCCAATGCTCCTTCCCTAGTTTTGAAATATACATGCTCAAAACTCCCACTGCTTGTGCAATGTCCAATCTAGTACAAACCATTGCATACATTAAACTACCAACTACACTGACATATGGAACATGGGACATGTCCTCTTCTTCTTCCTCTGTCTTGGGACACTGATCTGTAGATAACTTTACACCTATAGGAATAGGAACCTTGACCAGTTTACTTCCATGCATATTAAACCTATGCAATATCGTATCAACATATTTTCTATGATTCAACCAGAGTTTCATGTTTGCACGATCTCTTTTAATCTCCATTCCCATAATAAAGTTAGTAGCACTGAGATCCTTCATGTCAAATTTGGAGGATAGCTACGATTTCATCTCCTTGATAACATCCATGTTATTTCCTACCAACAACATGTCATCAACATACAACACTACATAAATGAAGTGATTACCAACTTGCTTGGAATATACACAGTGATCAACCCTGCTTCTTACAAATCTCAATCCAAGGATGCATGTGTCAAACTTTTGGTACCACATCCTAGGTGATTTCTTTGGACCATATAGTGACTTCTTTAGCTTACATACCAGCTCTTTCTTTCCCTTCACTACAAAGCCTTCTGGCTGCTTCATGTAGATTTCTTCTTCTAGATCCCCATGTAGGAATGGTGTCTTCACATCCATTTGTTCCACTTCAAGGTCAAAAGAAACAACAATAGATAAAAGAAATCTAATAGAAGTTAACTTAGAAATAGGTGAAAAGATCTCACCAAAGTCAATTCCCTCTACCCGGGAATAACCTTTTGCTACTAACCGAGATTTGTATTTCTCCACTTTACCTTGTGCATTAAACTTCTTCTTGAACAACCATTTGCTACCAACCGATTTTCTTCTAGCTGGAAGCTCAACTATATCCCATGCCTTATTCTTATCCAAGGCATCCATTTCTTCAACCATGGCCTTCTTCCATAGTTTACTATCCTTTGAATTCACCACTTCCCTGATAGTTCTGGGATCATCATCAGTAATAGATAAAGCAAAATTGGAACAAAAATCAGGTGGACTATACCTTTTTGGTTGCCTTCTATCTCTTACTGATCTCCTCAATACTGGGATATGAGGTTCTTCTTCTTCTTCTTCTGCTTCCTTTGCTTCCTCTTCTTCAAATGATTCAGATTTTACATCATCCAACTCAAGCTCTATTTTCACAGGTTCATCTTGCATTGGTGGGAATTCCTATTTGGACACATCTTTTACCTCTCTGAAAACAACATCTTGACTGTAAATAGTTTTCTTGGTTTCTGGGTTCCAAATATTATAACCTTTCACACCATCTTTATAACCAATAAAGATACACTTTTCAGTTTTATTATCCAGCTTACTCCTATTTTCCTTTGGAACATGTACATAAGCATCACAACCAAACACTCTAAGATGTTGAAGAGAGGGTTTCTTTCCAGACCATACCTCGTGTGGAGTTTTATCATCCAACGTTGATGAAGGTGATCGATTGACCAGGTAACATGCTATACCCACTGCCTCTACCCAGAATTCTTGTCCTAACCCGACACCGCTGAGCATGCTCACTTTTTCCATCAGTGTCATGTTCATCCTTTCTGCAACTCCATTCTGCTGAGGAGTGCATGGAGTAGTTTTCTGCCTTGCTATACCACACTTCTTATAGAATTCTTTGAATTCATTTCCGCAGAATTCTCCACCATTATTTGTTCTCAATAGCTTTATTTTCTTCTCTGTCTGATTTTCTACCAGAGCCTTAAACTCTTTAAAGTTATAAAATACCTTAGATTTCTTCCTAAGAAAATAAATCCATGTGTTCCTTGAAAAATCATCTATGAATGAAACATAATACACAGATTTACCTAGGTATGGAATAGGAACAGGTCTAAACACATCACTGTGTATCAACTCTAAGATCCGCTTTGCTCTTGTAGCACCAGATGGGAATCTTACTCGATTATGTTTACCATATATGCAATTTTCACAAAAATCAAAATCCAGAGTGCAATTAAACATACCTTTGACCATACCTTTACCATGTAGTGTTCAAAGGCCCTTTTCTCCAATATGCCCCAGTCTTTGATGCCACAACATGGTCTTCTTTTCTGGGACAGTATTGGTCTTGTCTCCTTCATTTTTCTGTTCAAGGACAACATAACTGTTACACCCATTAGTATAAGTGCTTCCCAACAACTTGTACAGAGTTCCACAATGAACTCCCCTCATCAACACCATTGCTCCTCGTACCATCTTGCAAGTGTTCTTTTCAAATACAGTTTTCACTCCTACATCACCCAACTTGCTTACAGATATTAGGCTCCTGGCTAGTTGTGGAATGTGTAGAACCCCAGGGAGAGTTCTAATCCTTCCCTCGTTTAGAAAAAACTTAACCCTTCCACGTCCCAAGATTTTTGTTGTCGAGTCATCTCCTAGGAATACATCACCACCATCATATTTTTCATATTCAGAGAACCACTCCCTGTGAGGAGTCATATGGTATGATGAACCTGAGTCGATCAACCATACATCATGGTCTGCATGTGTACTTGTAGATGCTAGGTAAACATCACCTCCTTCTTCAGTGGAGGTTTTCACCTCTGTGGAAGAGGTACTATCAGATCCCTTTGTTTTTTCAACCTTCTTAGACTTGCAATCTTTCTTATAATGCCCTATTTTACCACACTTCCAGCATTTCCTCAAAGATTTTCTTGGAGACTTAGATCTACCTGTAGATTTAGATCTCCATCCCAAAGGCTTACCAGGGTTCCTGTCTTGGGTACGCCCTCTTACAAATAAAGCATCTATGTTGTGACCATCCATTCTTTTTCACCTCATCTCTTTAGATAATAAGGATGCAACTACATCCTCATACTTCAATGTAGATTGAGTGGTACTACCTATTTCTACAACCAGATTATCCCAAGAGTCTGGCAAAGAACATAACAAAGTAATACATTTATCTTCTTATGCAATCGTAATATTAACATATCCAAGTTGACTTACCAGAGTATTAAAGAAATTTAGATGTTCTGTCACAGAATCTCCATCTTCCATCCTAATATGATACAAATTCTTTCGAAGAAACAACTTGGTTACCAGGGACATTGATTGATACAAATTCCCTAACTTATCCCATAGTTCCTTGGCTATAGATTCTCCTAAGACATTCAACAACACTGAATCTACCAAGTAGAGTCAAATAGTACTCCTTTCTCTTCTGTCCAACTTGTCCCAATCTTCCTTCGACATACTAGTAGCTGGTCTACTAGTAGTTTGTGTACTAGTAGGTTGTGTACCGGTAGCCTGTGTGCTTGTAGACGGTGTACCAGTAGCCTGTGTACCAGGATCCACAACGATCCATTGTTCTTTGTCTACAAGAAGGTCCTCCATCTTGAGCTTCCATAGCTCAAATTTTTTACCATTGAACTTCTCTATCTCGATTCTAGATGAGCTCGCCATTCCTCTTTCTTTACTCAAATCTCCACTGCAAAAGCTCCCACTAAACCCAGGTTTATCACAGACCCAAGATAAACTTGATCTATCAAGACCGAGCCAAACCCTCAACAAAAAAGGTGTCCCTCTGAAGCCAAAAACGAGCTCTGATACCACATGTAAGTTTTAAACCTGTGAAGTAAAGCAATGCATATAGATTCTTAAGCAAGACAGAAATTAATCAATGGATCATACACAAAATACATAGAGATTTTATACTGGAAACCCTCAACCGGGAAAACCTTTCTTATATTCATTATATAAAATTTCACCATTCACCATACAATATATACAATTTTTTTAGGTATTCCGTAGATAACAAAACCCTAATCCCTTAATCTGGGATTAATTTACAAATCTGCTAAAAATACAAAATCCGTAAAAATAGAAAAAACCGCCCAAAAAAAATTTCAAGGTGCTGCTCCAAACGTTGCATGTAACCAGGGGGGGGGGCATACCTTCCCCCCCTAGGAAAGCACCCGACGCACATGGAATATCTCTAGTGGTAGGGATCGTCAGACACAGTTTTCGTATCTAACGTGCCCACACATACACATGCAAAGAATATAACACATACCCAACAATTCTGCCAAGGGTAACCATTTGAACCATTGTGTTTGTTTATCAGAGACAAAGAAACGAAGGTAGTCTTCCATACATTTGTTCACTATCTCATTTTTTCCCTCAGATTGAGGGTGATAGGATGAGATATGAGCCAATTGAGTACCCAAACAAGAAAATAATTATGTCCAAAAATCTCCAATGAAGATGGGATCTCTGTCACTTACAATAATCTTTGGGCTTCCATGTAGCTTTTGCACTGTCTCCGTGAATGTGGTGGAAAATTTACTGGCTTTGAAGGGATGAGAGAGTGCACAAAAGTGTGTGTACTTGGTCATTCTATCAAAAATAACCTTGATGACACTCTTTCCTTTAGACTTTTGTAACCCTGTGATGAAATCCATGGAAACATCCTCCCAACGCTGATTTGGGATGGCTAATGGTTGTAAAAGACTTGGGGCCTTAATTTTTTCCACCTTATTTTGTTGGCAAACCAAACATTCTACCGCAAACCTTTGAACATCAGTTTTAAGGCCATCCCAAAAAAAATCCTTCTTGACCCTATGGTAGGATTTCAAAAATCCTGAGTTCCCTCCTATCAGAGAGGTGTGCAATTCCAATAGTACCTTTTGTTTGAGTTGGGAGTTCTTACATAAATATAAGTGATGTTTGTACCATATTGAATCATTTTCCATGTAAATGTATCTGATGCACTCGAATCCTTCTGCAATCTTTGAATGAGAGTCCACATGTTTTCGTCATTCTTCCATTCATATCTCGCTTCTATTATCCAATCGGGTTGGATGATTGAGATAGCACATAGAAAGACCTCAACCTATTCATCCTTTTTTGAGAGTGCATCTGCCACAACATTTTGCTTCCTTTTTTTATAAATGATTTCAAAATCATAACCCAATATCTTGGTCACCCATTTTTGTTGTTCTTCTGAAGATAGTCTTTGTTCCAAGAAGTATTTAAGACTATCATGATTTATTTTGACCTTGAAGTTCCTACCTATTAGGTAAGGGCTCCATTTCTTCAATGCATGTAGTATTACCATCATTTCCTTCTCATAAATGGGTTTGTGTAAGTCCTTTCCCTTGAGTGTACGACTTTCAAAAGCAAGGGGCCTTCCTTATTGCATTAGAACAACACCAGTGCCATTTCCTGAGGCATCATAATCCACAATAAATATTTTTGTGAAGTCTGGTGTGGTCAAGACAAGAGCTTTGCACATCGCCTCTTTAAGTTGTTCAAAATCTTGAGTCTAGAGTCCATGAAAATGAATCCTTCTTAGTTAATGTCGTTAAAGGTGCTTCTATTCTTCCATAGTTTCAAACAAACTTGTGGTAGTAACCTGTCAAACCCAAAAATCCTCTAAGATTCTTCAATGTTTTGGGAATCTGCCAGTCAATCAGGGCCTTAATCTTGTTAGGGTCTACCTTGACACCTTCATGAGATACAATATGACCCAAATACTCTACCTCCTTCACCCCAAATGAACATTTGGATGGTTTGGCATATAGTTGTTTCTCCTTTAGTAGTTGTAGAACCTTGTCAACATGTCACACATAATCCTCCCAAGACTTTCTATAGATTAGTATATCATCAAAAAATACTAACACAAATTTTCGAAGGGCTTGAAAATGGAATTCATCAACCCTTGGAATGTGGAAGGTGCATTTGTAAGGCCAAAAGGCATGACCAAAAATTTATAATGGTCTTCATGAGTTTGGAATGTTGTTTTTGGGATATCTTCTTCCTTCATTCTAATTTGATGATGCCCTGAACGAAGATCAAACTTTGTGAAATATATTTATCCATGTAGTTCATCTAAAAATTCATCAATGACGGGAATGGGAAACTTATCTTTAATAGTGATCTTTTTGAGCTCTCTATAATCTAGACACATACGCCATGATCCATCTTTCTTGAGTACCATTACCATTGGTGCAGAGTAAGAACTTTGGCTAGGTATAATAATGCCAACCTCTAACATTTCTTCAACCATATGCTCAATTTCACTCTTCTGGGAATAAGGGTATCTGTGAGGCTTGATGTTAGGAGGAACAATCCTAGGAATTAGGTGAATAGCATGATCATGATTTCAAGTGGATGGAAGACCTTTGGGAATATCTTCAAATACTTTGGAATGCTTATCAATGATCCCTTGGAGAACTAGAGGAATATATGGCTTAAATTTTTGAACATCTAGTGAGCATAGTTGTGAAATTACACCTTGATGCCTCTTTTTCAATAATTTTGTCATGCCATTAGAGCTTATCACCTTACTAGGTTTCCCTATGATACCCCTTAACTCAATTTATTTTCCTTCCAATGAACATTTCATGAAAATTTCTTGAAAATTAAAAGCCATTGTTCCTAATGATTGTAACCATTGGATTCCTAGTACAACATCATCACCCTAACAATAACTTACTACAAACAATCGCGACGTTTTCCAGAAAAACCCTGAAAAAATGTTGAATTTAAAATGTTCATAACTTCACTTCCCGGACTCCGTTTCAGCTGATTTGTTTTTTGAAATTGGGTGAAATTGTGAGAGGAAATCAGATATGTAATTTATTTGGGAAAATTAGGCCTCCAGATACTACAAAAATTAAAAAATGGTGTTGTTTTCCATGGAAAAAACCCTGAAAATTGTAGATTTTAAAACTTCAATATCTTGACTTCCCGGACTTCTTTTTGGACGATTTGTTTTTTAACTTGGGTGTTTTTCTGAGAGGAAATCAGATATACAACCTGTTTCTACAAATTTTGCACAAAAATATACCAAAAATTTCTGGAATGTCATGGCCCTTTTTTTTCTTCTCAAAAAAAAGAAAATAAAAAAAAAATTGCAAAAATAAAAAATATTTGCCCACAATCTCTGCCAAGGAAAGTTCTCTGATACCACTTGTTAAGAACCAAAGACTGAATACAAAAGAACCACAACACATATACAAGAACAATATGCAAAATCTCCTTTATTATTATAGAAACCCTTGGGGTAGGGCAACACCATACAATGGATCTTATTATGGAAGGGATCCTCTCCTGTTCACTTGCCTCTTCAAGGGGGCATCATCCTAATGAGTTTCATATAAAAATAAAATAATTCTCTTCATGTATCTTTACATTTCTTGAAACCCTTTATATAGTGCTCTAATACCAATTTGTTGTGAATAAACAATAGATCCACAAAGCAATATAGAAGAAACCACACTTTATTATTACCAAACCCTTGAGGTAGGGAAACACCATGCAATGGATCCTATTATGGAAGAGATCCTCTCTTATTCACTTGCCTCTTCGAGAGGGCTTCCTCCTATTGA
>ML851511.1:18255-31036 GCA_009831015.1 Picea engelmannii
GGATGAAATCCAAAGTGGTCCCCTTATGGTGAAAGCCCTCATGGGAAGACGCTTTATGGAATGAGTTATCCTAGGAGAATGGTTGGAGGACCCATGCTTGTATGTGGAATAATGAGATGAAGATCAATGAAGTTGTTGGTGAAACTATCCTAGATGGATAGTGTTTGTCATGCCATTTCCGGTGGTATGTGGAATGTTAAACTCCTCACGGTTTGAGAGTTATGGCCTTATGAAGTTGGAGGACCCCCATATGAAGGCTTGAAGCCCCAAAAGGTCAAAGAAGTAAAAGTGCTTGAAAAGATGATATCATTATTTAAATGATAAAGTAAAAGTGAAAAAATCAAGATGGATTATTTAAATGATAAAGTAAAGTGACAAAATCAAGAAGGAATATTTAAATGATAAAATATTGGAGAATTTTCTATTCATGGAAAGTGGTTAACCCTAAAATAAGGAAAATAGGTTAAGTGACCTAGAAATGGGTTAAGTAACCTAAAAATGGGTTAAGTTACATAGAAGATGAAAGTATAAATAAGAAGCTAGGATCTCTTGTAAAATGTACATTTGGTGAGAATCCTTTTATGGATCAATGGAGAGCTTCTTGTGAATATCTTTTGGAGTATTAATGGAGAGCTTCTTGTGAGAGAATCCTATTGATGTGGATCTCTTGAGCATGATTGAAGATCTATTCTGAGGAAGAAAGCAAGAGGAGGATCTCATGGACGCATCAAAGTTTCGGTAATGTTGGAGATCTTGACGGCAAAAGTCTCAGATTCACAAAAACCCTATTTTCTGATGCCCACGCGAGTTGTCTGTGTATAGGGTGCGTGTACACGCAAGCTGGCTGTGTATAGGGCGAGTGTACACGCGGGCTGACTGTGTACATGGAGCGTGGGGTGGATGGAAATTTTTGTTTGAGCTGGTGCCAAGCTCTTGGAGGATGAGGCAGGTTCCAGATCTGCATTCTATGGCCTTAGATCTATCACTAAGACACTGGTATGGTTACATTATTGTCTTGATAGATGCTATTGTTTGATATGTTGTGAATACTTAGGTCATTCTTGGTATGGCTTCTATGATGTGGCTCAATTTGGTTGATTTGATGGATGGAGTGAGCAACACTCTTGTGATTCAGTAGTGACATGATTGCTATGGTATACTTGTTGTTTATACATGATTGAGATAGCATTCATATTGATTTGTTGTAGAGCATGAGAAAGCTATTGGAGAGCTTGGATGTATTGTGACTGGTTGTGGGTCAGTTTGGATAGTGGAAGATAGAAGAGTTCTAAGCATGTGAAGAAAATCAAAACCCTAGTTGCTTAGAAGCAGACGCTTGTTGCATTATGCACTGGCCGAGTTCACATGTGGGCTGTAGTGAGCCAGAGCGCGTTCACACGCGAGCTGCACTACTAACAGGTCATGTACCTGTTGACAGATTGATATCAGTTGAGGATTGTTGCCTCATCTCAGTTGATGCTGAGGGTGTAAGCTAAGTCTTTCATATAGAGCAGGTGCTCTTGTAGAGTTGTACTCTATTCAGTTGTTGCTGATAAACCCAAGGATTGTAGTCCGTAATAAAAAGAAAATTGTACATACATCTTGTGTTCTTTGTGTCCATTATGATGATGACTTGTTGATGATATATTGTTGATATATGTTGCTAATATGTTCCTACATATAATTGGTTATACATGACAACAATGGGTAATGAATAAATGTTGAATGCTAATTGATAAGTTTTGTGCAAGAGAGAAGTTTTGGGAAAAAGAGCCCCACACTCATTCACCCCCCCTCTAAGTGTGGTAGGTGTGTCCAACACTTGCCTCCTCGAACATTTGTTTTTCTTTCTTTGCATCAAAAGTTTGTGTCTTCTCTGCAGCCTTCCTAACTCATGATTCTTTTGTAGTCTTTCCTTGGGTCATTCTTTATTCTCCTGTAACAACACCTCCTCAAGTGATAACATCCACTCTAGGGCCTTCTCCACAAGGTTATGCTTTGATTAATTGTATTTGTGGGTTCTGCTGAGGTCCCCATCTCTCCTGAAGTTTAGCCAACAATGTTGGACATTCCTCGATAACATGCTCGAAGGAGTTGCAATAACTGCAAGTGGTACAAGGGTTCTGACAGTCCCTTGCCAAGTGTCCTGGTTATGCATAGTTATAATAGATTATCTGTCCTCGACCTTGACCCATACCTCCTCCTCTTCCTCTTCCTCGGAATCCACCACGAGGGTTGAAGTTTCCTCTCCCAGGGGAGTTATATTGCATAGTGTTTCCTTCTTGGTGTACTTCACCTTGAATTTTGTATATATCCCTTGACCTTTTGTGCATGAGGTCGTAAGCCCTACAATCCCTATCATCATGCCCCACAGACTTACAAAATGTGCAATACAAATTTGTGGGTGTCTTAACATATTTTTGCATGTAATAGAATTCACTAGGGCGATGTCTATTTCTACATACCTCGCACCAGGGTAGGGTAACTTGATTCAAGGGGCTCGGAGCTCCAAAGGAAAAGTATTCATGGAATAGGGGACAATGTTCCTTTTCATGGCCTTCTAATTTGCATATGACACACCATATATCTTCTCTTTTGTCTTTTCCCTTGTTTTTCTTCATATCTTTGACCTGCAGAGACAAACTAGTTAGTTGACTCAAGATTTGACTCATACCTGAGTTGGATTCTCCCATAGGGTTTGATTCTAGCTTCATGGCGATCTCCAGCACCTCAGCCTACGAAGAAATATTCTTTTGCATCAGAGGAAATCTGATGTGTGGTAAGAGAGAAGTAATGAACCATTCCTTGTTCTACTCATCTGGGATCTGGAAACTCAAGTGGTCTATCAAGATTTTAAACCTGTGATCGAACTCCCATACTGGTTCAACTATTCTTTGCTTGATTTTTTTTAGTTTTGTAATGCACTGTGACTCTGACTTTGGTTTCTTGAACTCGGAAATCAACGCGTTCTTGATCTCATCCAATGGTTTAGGTTGGGCAATTCCCTTAACAAACTTCATGTACCAACTCAGTGCACGGTCTCTTAGGGTAGTACTAAATTGAGCTCGTTTGACATCTTCGTCAGTGATGTTCTTAATACTCCATACAACTTCACATAGAAACCTGTGTTGATCAGGATATTTAGATACATCTCCTTTGAAGGTGGGTAACCTCATCTCATCTTCCATAGATCTTCCTAGGTTTCCTGACTGAGTATGTGTTGGGCTACTAGTGACAATGCTCTGAACGCTCGGGTGACTTTGATTACTCTTACTACTTAACACTGTTGAATCAATAGGAGGAGTAATAGTACTTACTTCAACAATCTACACAGTTCATGAAGCTTCTGTCTCTTCCCAATGAGGTTCTTCGTCTTTCCCTTTCTCTAGCCTAGCGGACTTTGAATTCTCTTCATCCGTCAGATCTATCTCTTCTCCACTGTAGAAACCCTCATCACCATAGTTTTTCTTAAACAAGTTTGCAAGAGGAACTTCTCTGAACACTCTCCCACTGCGCGTATGTCCAACCTTTGTGTCACTATTGTTGTTTGAGTTCTTGAACACTAGCTCTTCAATCTAGCATACTACTATATCTTCAAGATGTTCTTCTCATGCAATAACATCTTGATCTTCAACTTCAGAAAATGTACAAATTTTCCTCTAGGTCCCTTAAAGAAATATCTCTTTGCTTGGCTATATGATTCTACTCTATCAACAACAAACTCAGTGATATACCCTCCAATGGTACTATCAAACTAGTGATCTACTGCTCTTGACACGACATTATCAACTCTCTTGACCTTCTTAACCAGCGCTGACGTCCAAACCACAGGTGGCCTAGATCTGATCTCAAATTGGGTATCTTCTAAACTAGCTAGCCACTCATATAACTCTCTATGGATTCCTCCAAAGAAAATCTCATGTATATCGATAAAGATATATCTTTCTAGTCAATCCTCTGTACTAAGATTAGGGTTCTTGTTTTGGGCTTCAACGAAGTCCTTTTCTTGATCTTCTATCCACTTCTGAATCTCTGTCTTTGATGGAAACCACCTTGACATTCCCTCAAGAAGATTCATGTCTCGGCAACAGAACCATTTGTTGGCACAGGGGCAGACCCAGGGTTCAGCTCCAAGAGTACACCAACAAGCCCTAACTACTAGCCCTTTCAGCAACACCTGCGAGGTAGATGCAATCTCACCCGAATTAGTTATGGGGGGGTTGCAATACAGAGACATATACAACCAAAGGGAGTACCAAGTGGATCTAATACAAGAGCAATACAACCTTTATATATCACTTACCAGTCCAGATCTACTCTGCACGGCTATCTATCAGATCTAACACAATTATGAAAATAGTAGTATATCAAATGACAAAGAACAAAGAATCAATCACACATGCAACACAAGATATACGTGGTTCACCCTCTCTCTAGGGATACATCCACAAAACTGTTCTTTATAATATATTAAGATGAAACATACAGTTCTTGTTTGCACTCTCAGCTAGTAGATCTTCTTTCTTTTCCTCTTTGTCTGTCCCCTTCTTGTGCACCTAGTTGTAGGACTTATCTTCGCACCCAGCTAAATATATTACAATACCAGAAGGCTCTACACTCAACACTTCTCTCTCACACAATAGTACTCACTCGATCACACAATAGTAATGAATCCTCAACCAACTTAGTACCGACCCATCCCAGGTCCTTTAGACCTCTATTTATACATTACAATAGCTCACTGACAACCTTAGGTCGAGACCTAAGTGTTAAAACCCTAGATACAAAAAACCTAGGTGTCTAAAACCCTAGGTCAACTTGACCCACATTTTCAAGGCTTCACCAACCTGTCTTTCCTTCCTTCTCGCGTAGTGCTCCCAAGCATCCAATGGTAGCTTTTTCCACTTGCTGAGTTGTCCACAATCCATCTTCCTTGCTGATCTGTCATCCTCGATCTCCACATCCAACGTTTTTCTTTCTCTTACTTCGCTCCATCTTTTCTTCTCTTTTGCTCACTTCGACCCAGTCACAATCATTGTGTCTTCCACACAATTCACATTTTGCCTTTTCTTCCTTGATCTTCGCTTGCTTCCATAACCAAGGGCCAACAACGGTTTTTCAGCACATGGTTTTTGCTAATGGTTTTCTATTTTCGGTTAAGGAATTAGGGTTGTTGACTAATCTAGGTAATTGGGTTAGTTTTTTGCATGTCGCTGGCTCCTATATGTGTATTGTATTGTAAACAATGTATGTTGTGAATGAATATAGAATATGATGGTTTTCCCATTTTGGGTTTCTAGGGGAAAAATATTTGTGTAATGTGTGTATTTTCCATTGTATCTTTTATGTTCCTTTATCAAAAATCTGTTTGCAGTAAATAATTGTACAAGGTTAAAATCTACAAACTTCTCTACACCATTTGATTTGATAGTTTCTTGAAGAAGACCCCTTGCTTGAGAAACAACTCTCCTTGGAGTAGACACTGCTTGGTGAAATATTGAGTGGTTTTGAGCTAACCAAACCTTCCATGAGATAAAATTTTGCATGGAACTCCATACTCTTTTCGATATTTTTTAATCTTATATATTTCCTATATAGGATGTCATCCAAGTCAATAGCATTTTCTTCCAATCACCTAGAACTACAATTGATTTACCCAACTCTTCAAAATCAATTGTCCAAAATTAATTTGTGAAGTTACATTCTCGGTATAGAGGATTTCATGTATCCTTAATAGAGAGGAAAACAAGGTGTCTAGATGGATCCTCAATAGCTCTTTTCTTTAGGTTTTCAATTTTGACGGGTATTCCATGAACCATTATCCAATAGAAGAGGCTTACCTTTGGGGGGAAATCTCCTTTCCATATACAATTCCATATTGTATATTTAGGGGGGAGGTCTATTTCCTTTAGCACTTGATAACATATACGTTCGATTGAGTAGGGCTCTACCAACATACCCCAACCTTGAGAATCTATGCATTTCTGCATTCGTTTCTTAGAGAGAGCGAGGACCACCCTAGAATTTTTTCCTCCCAAAGTTGAATGCATTTACTATTTCTAAGAATCCAAGAAAGATTCTCTTGAATGAGGCAAGTAGTTTCTTTGCGCAAATGCTAAATAGGGCATTTTTCTTAGTATTGAAGGGGATCATAAAAACCTTAAATCCTACCTTGCGAGAAGCATTTCTTTTTCATAACCTCCTTTCACCATTCATTTTTCCTTATCATTTTCCATATGATTTCGGCCCCTAATTATAGATTCATTATGAAAGGATCCCTTGGCCACCTCTATCCATTGGAGCTCTTATTATGGCCCAATTAATAAGTTAATATTCCTTGTTTTTTGTTTACCCCTTTAACAAAGGAGTTTCTTGATTTCTCTACCTATTTTATTGATTACTGTCATTAGCGCTGGAAGGAATACAGATCCTTAGAATATGGGAAGAAATCATATAATACATTTAATAAGAATTGTTGGCACCCTAAAGTTTTACAAACACTGTGTGTGTCATAAGTCAGGACCGCACATGCACCCAAGAGTTTTCACTGCATAGTGCTAACATGCATCACCTGCGCCAACCGAGATCTACTGCACACCCCTATCCATTTTGTATTGCGCAAAAAAACTTGAATGGATCACATGCATATTGAATATTCGAATATCCTTAGCAATGATTGTAATTGTTTTTTTAACAACCCAACTGGTCATGGTCAAGGTTCTGGGTGACCAACAAAGGTTGTTATGATTTYCACACTTCGTGGGAGATAGGGGGAATGCATGTAGATATGTAAGGGTTGGTTTTTTGTCCACTAAGGGTGAATTATTATTGTATGATATGGAGATGAGTTATATCTCTAGTTATGCATTGTATTAGTTCTTGTTATGTTCATAGATGTTCTTAAAACATGAGAGAGAAAGTAGATCGAGATTTAAGCACATTGTTGGTCTCTATTTCCATTTTGAATGCACTCTACATAGGCTTTGTCCTCTCTGTAGTAAATGTATCTAAATGAAGTTAATATTAATGAATGAAGCATGAAGCATTTGTCTCTATATATTTTGTATTTTGGTATGAATGTATGCATGTGACATAGTATTATGTGTATTAATTGCATGAATGTTAGGAAGGAATACAAAGTGAATGCATGGATCTGAATGGGATGTTTCTTGTATGTATTGTTTCTTTATATCTTGTAAAAAAAATATGGTCTATGTGATTCTCATGGTGTCTCAGTTGAGACCTTCTTCAATCCTTGAAGATTGAATATGTCGGTTCCTATGGGGTATTTGTTGGTAAAGCCTTTTGAACCTTGGGTCTGAAACCTCGAGCCAAAAATTGGTTATGTTGTTGGGACCTAAATGTTTTGTGCACATGTTGAAGGAAGGACATGGCATGGAAACCATCAAGGGAGGAGATACAATAATGACTCTTTGAGAAGGAGGATGCATTCACAGGACGAGATACCAAGAACCTATAGATCAACCTCAAGCAATAGAAATAAAGGTACATATACACATATTTGTATGAAATTTTCTTTGTTGAGTTTCCTTGTTTATCACATGAATGGTTAAAGAGATAGACAAGGATTGAATCTGTATGGAGAGCCAAATAATCACTAGTTTGGGACCAATATGTAGTCAATAGATAAAAATTTGTGGATAATAAGTGGGCCAAAGCCATCTAGTAATGGTGTGAGCATGTGAAAGAAGGGTATATTGTTGAGTTTGTCATGGAATGCAATGATTATTTCAAGAGTGTTGAAAGAAAGTTTGCAACCGGCCCTAGAAAGAGACTTTTGGAAGAAATACCTATGTGGATCAAGATGTTGTTCATAGAGAAGGGGATAATGTGCATGGAAACTGATAAGATGGTATATTAAACCCCACCTCATGGGAAATAGGGGGGATGGAAAGGTGGGGGGGAAAGAAAAGATGAAAGGGATGGATCTGACAAAAGGGATCTAGAAGATGAGACGAGGTGAGAAGAGAATGGATCCAAAAGAGAAAAGGAGAAGAAGATTCAAGATATATGTAAGGAGAGATGAGCTAAGGAGGTGAGTCGAGAAAAGAATTAGAGAAAATAAAGCAAGGGGTGATGAATGAGTAGTAATATCCAAGATGAAGAGAAAATAAATTGTACCAAAAGGATGTGTAGGAGAAATATTTGTGCCAGAGATAAGCATAGAAGAATAGAGTTTGTCGAAGAGATGCAAAAATAGGAGTGATGTATCAAGAGAGGATATCAGAAATAGGGGGAGTAGGATCAAAGAAAACAAATTTGGATCCCCTTGGCTAGTGAGATATGCAGTTACATTAGAGGAAGATGGGGCACTAAGAAGTAGCGTTGCAACAAAATATAGCAATAGATCCCTCCAAGAAAGAGAAAATAACTTGGAGATTATGAGAAGGCTTGCACAACCAGATATAGGGAGTTATTTTGGATCCATAGCCAAAGAAGAAGAGAGAGTATGGAGGAACCCCCTCTTTGAAGAAGCCCCCTTGTGCATTTTTCATTAAGAATAAATAACCAAAAAAAATGAAAAGGTGAGAGAAGTATAAGAAGAGAGATTAGAATACATGGAAGTAGAATATATGAGTGAAGTAGAATCCAAAGTCAATAATGCTTCACAAGAAAGAGTGTCAGTATCAGGAACAACTAGTAGTCAGTCAAGAAGACACAGTTCTAAATATAGTATGGCGAACAAGGATTCAACCTTCAAGTTTCCCAAATTCCATGGGATGGGAAGAGATGATGTAGAACAACACGGGTTCATGTCTGAAGCAATATGGTTTGTTAAAAGAGTTATAGATGAGGAATCCAAGATTGCGTAGCTAGAAACCACCTTTAGAGACAGATCTATGATGTGGTACATGAAACACAAAGCTACTGTGCCATTGGAATAGAAAAGGTCCCTCACAAAAATAAATATCTCTCTACTTAGAGATTTTCAGAAGTTGAAACCAGAATCACAATGCATAACCGCAATCAAGGAAATTAAGCAACAAGTTGGAGAAAGCATGTGGGATTATGATCAACTCTTTAAAATCATATTGAATAGACTAAAATTTTAGATCCAAGACGTCCAACATAGAGAGTGGTTTAATTCCATACTTTTACCACAAATTCAGATCCCACTAACACAATAGAAAGTCACAACTCAATAGGAAGCGGTGGAAATCACAATGCACTTAGAGTCTATGCCAGAAAGTGGTGAGACATTGACAAGGATTGTGCAAGTATAATATTAGCTCGTAAACCTCACCATGCAACTACAAGATATGGAAAAGGCTAAGGTGGTGCACGAGAAAGTACGGTGTACCCTATGCCACATAGAAGTTCACCATAGAGATGAGTGTCTTGCACTGGGAAGTTACACAATGATGAGCTTTTCGAATCCATTTTTGACAGGACCACAGACCGAGTGGTGTGAGATCTATAGACAACGGGGTCATATCCATGTTTTCAAACATTTCAGAATTATCAAAATACCACAAACACTCCATTTTGTGAGTTTTTCAAATACATGGGCCATGATGTGAACAACTAGCGGTCGCTACAGCTAATGCAGGAGCACACTATGGACTGTTTTGTATGTGTTATATTTTTTGCATGACTAGAAGTAGTGTTTATGTTGCGTCGGACGCGCAGGGGGAAAGAGAGGGGCAGAGCACCCCCTTTCATGGGGAGTCACAGGGGGGCGGAACCCCTTTTTCTGAGGGGGTTTTCAAGGGGGAAGGATCCCCTCTGCATGGGGGTATGGGGGAAGCGCTCTCAAATTTCGTTTTGACAAGTTTTCGTGTCCGTTTTTTGGGCGGTTTTTCAACACATGGTTTTTCACAGATGGTTTTCTATTTCCGGTTAAGGAATTAGGGTTATTGATTACTATGGGTTATTGGATTAGTATTTTTGATGCTACGGGATCCTATATGTATATTGTATTGTAAACAATGTATGACGAGATGAATATAGAAGATGTTGGTTTTCCGAGTTTGGCTTTCCAGGGGAAAAATCTCTGTGTAATGTGTGTATTTTCCATTGTATCTTTTTCTGTTCTTTTATTGAAAATATGTTTGCAGTAAATAATCGTACAAGGTTAAAATATACATTTTGTATCAGAGCAATCATTTGCTTCAAGGGGACACCATTGTGGTCAGGAGTTTGGCTCGGGACTGTGATAAGCCTTGTTACAGTGGTAGATCTGCGATATTGATTCTTCAAGTGAAAAGAAATGACAAGTAGTTCGAAAATAGAGATAGAGAAATTTATTGGGAAATGTTTTGAGCTATGGAAGCTCAAGATGGAAGATTTGTTGGTAGATAGAGATCAATGGATCATGGTGGATCCAAGTACTATACCTATAGGAATGCCAACAAATGACTGGAAAAATTTGGATCGGAAGGCGAAGAGAATAATCTGATTGTGTCACTCTGATTTAGTATTACTGAATGTGTCAGGGGAAACTACAACCAAGGAGTTATGGAATAAGTTTGGGAACTTGTATCAGTTTAAGTCCCTGGTAAATAAATTGTTCCTACGGAAGAAGCTGTATAACCTGAGGATGAGAGATGGAGACTATGTGACAGAGCATCTGAACGCTTTCAATACTATGGTAAGTCAGTTATTATATGTTGAGATTAAAATTTCAGATGAAGATAATTGTATCAGTTTACTGCTCTCTTTACCAGACTCATGGGATAGTCTGGTTGTGGCCATAGGTAGTAATGCAACTACCTTGATTTTTGATGATGTGGTCTCATCCGTGTTTTCGGAGGAGATGAGACAAAAGAACATGGAAGGACAGAGCACAGATGCATTATTTGTAAGAGGACGCTGCTAGGAAAGAAATAGATAGAAGTCCTCAAGTGGGAGATCTAAATATAAGGGTAGATCTAAATCTCCTAGAAAGCTTGTAAAGGTATGTTGTAGATGTGGAAAAGAAGGGCACTTCAAGAAGTAATGTAGATCCAAAAACATTGAGAGAGTGAAGGGATATGAAGTTGCTCCCTCTACAGAAGAAAAGAACTCCAAGGAAGAAGGAGGGGATGTGTACTTAGATTCTTCAAGAACACATGCAGATCATGAGGCATGGATGGTTGACTTATGTGAATCCTTTCATATGAATCCCCACAGGGAGTGGTTCTGTGAATATGAAAGGTATGATGGAGGTAATTTTTTCCTAGGTGATGACTCGACAACCAAAATCATAGGATGAGGAAGAGTGAAGTTGAAGCTCATAGATGGAAGGATTAGAACACTGCATGGTGTTCTACACATCCCAGGATTGGCCAGAAATTTGATTTCTGTAAGAAAAATGGACGATGCAAGAGTAAAAATGGTATTTGAGAAAGAAACCTATAGGATGGTTCGAGGAGTAATGATGTTGTTGAATGGAGTTCAGATTGGAACCCTGTATAAGCTACAAGGAAGCACTATTAGTGATGGGTGTAATAGTTCCATTGTTCCTGATATTGGAGCAGAAGAAGAAAAAACTCCTAAAGTCTCTGGAGAAAAGGTTATGATGTGGCATCAAAGATTGGGGCATATCGAAGAGAAGGGTCTTCGACTACTACACGGTAAAGGTATGGTTGAAGGTATGTCTAAATTCTCTCTGGATTTTGATTTATGTGAACATTGTGTGTTTGGGAAGCAGAATTAGGTAAGATTCCCCTTTGGTGCAACGAGGGTAGAAGGAATTTTACAACTAATGCACAGTGATGTGTTTGGACCTATGTCAGTTCCATCATTGGGAAAATATGTGTACTATGTCTCATTTATAGATGAATTCTTGAGGAATACTTGGATATATTTCCCTAGGAAGAAATCTGAAGTCTTTGACAGTTTTAAAGAGTTTAAGGCTCTTGTTGAGAATCAAGTAGATAAAAGAATTAAGGCGTTCAAGACAAATAATTGTGGAGAGTTCTACGGGAATGAATTTTAAGATTTTTGTAAGAAGTGTGGTATATCAAGGCAGGAGACTACTCCATATACACCTCAACAGAATGGAGTTGCAGAAAGGATGAACAAGACGTTGATGGAAAAATCAAGGTGCATGCTCAATTGTGCCAGGTTAGGGAAAGAATTATGGAAATAGATAGTGGATACTATATGTTACCTGGTCAACAGATCGCCCTCATTAGCACTAGATGTCAAAACTCCACAAAAGGTATGGACTAATAAGAAACCTTTGCTCACATAACTTGAAATTTAAA
Organism: Picea engelmannii; assembly: GCA_009831015.1. Lineage (NCBI taxonomy): Eukaryota > Viridiplantae > Streptophyta > Pinopsida > Pinales > Pinaceae > Picea > Picea engelmannii. The sequence continues at coordinate 30,468 of ML851511.1, forward strand.
ATATCTTTTGTTAATGCAATTAATCTTTTACCATATTAAATGCAATTTGAATAAAAAATAATATTAATAAAAAATATTTTAAATTAACATCTTTATGTTTTAAAATTTTAATATATAAATAAATATAGTTGATATGAGATACATTTATTGTTTATAAATGTATATAAAAACTTAAATGCAATTGGTATGAAATATAAATAATTTAAAAAAAATAAAATAAACAATAAGGGCTTATGATCTTGCCCAATCCAAGTTCTTACCTCTCAATGATGCACTACTCGTAAATAAGCTAAAAACTAACTTGTGCTCAATAAATCATCATTCATCATTAGCAAAATTATTTTCAAACCTACTAAAAGAGAAGCGAAAAGTTCAATTTATTTCTTATCTTGACAAGTCTCAAAGCCAACTTCCAGCACCTATACCTTTTTTCCAAGAGAAAATTGCACAATTTTATAAATAGTATAAAATTTTTTACAATGCAAACCTTCTTTCAAAGATTCCAGAAACTCCGGAACACCAACCAGCCGGAAGGGACTCCCTTTCTAGAACAGTCAAAGAGAAATCAC
>ML851512.1:0-12353 GCA_009831015.1 Picea engelmannii
GGGGGGGGGGGGATCCGGACAAGTAGTTTGGTGGTGGATTTATGGAATTCCTAAGGTAGTAGTTTGTCGACTGGTGGAACTTCAATGTGGGGAGGGGACTCAATGAGAGGAGTATTATCTCTGATATATGCTTCTTTGGAAGAAACTACCCACACTTGTGCTAAGATAAATTATTTTAGGAGAGGTGGGGCTCCATGATAAGTCCCTAACTAGGATGGGTCCTTGAATATTCCAGGACCCATGTCGATGACTGAAAAATCATCCCATCTAGCGCGGACAAGAGGGAGGATGTTATCAATGTTGGCAGAATGATTAGACTCGTAATGTGTAAGTCGTTCGCTGGTGACAATTTTCCCATTATGGGGGAACATAATCATACAAAACACAGAAGAGGCTAAAAACTTCATAACATACATGTAGCTACACCAAAAAAATATATTGTGATCAAGTGGGGTGTCAATAAATTCAATGTCAATCAGGATGGTTTTTCCCCCAAGCTCTACGGGGACATTTTGGAAGAGACCTTCAGGGGATGATGGTCTAACATCATGAGCTCTTAGGGTAATGGAAGATGTTACTAGCTCAGGTGAGTCTAGTTTCCTCCATACAACTTTGGACATGATGCATGTGGATGCACCTTCATCAATGATACACCAATGAACTGTGATGTTCCAGATCTTAACTAGTATCTGAAAATCTACCAGGGGGGGGAGGTGTGGTTCTCTGTTATCTATATCAAAGTTGATAAGTCAATTATCAGTTGGGACAACTGCCCCCAAAGAGGAAATAAAGTGTTAGCATTGAGATTCATCCTCATACTACAAGAGGATAAGCCTAGTACCCATCAAAATTTTTGTGGAGGTAGTTTTATGAGTGGAGGTCAAATGGACAAAACTCAATACAAGAATGTTTTAACACAGAAACTCGACAAGAAATTCATAGGGAAATGAGGTCCTCATTAACTTTAATTAGTGGTTTAAAGTTAAGGGTGAGAAGAAGGAAGACTTAGTGAGAAATGTGGACAAGTCTTCCATGAGCATTCGACCTTCAAGCAACTTGGTGAAGAAAAAATCAGGCATAAGAGCACTCTTGAACTTAAGTTTCAGACACTAAAATATATCACAACAACATAGTAATCAAACCTCCATTACTATGTGACTAAAACAACTTGTCTGGATCCTCCATTCATGAGAATTTCAGCATAAGAAGAAACAAGGTAACAAAGAAAATACTAAAACTAGTCACAACAATATTGTAATCAAACCTACATTACAATACGACTACAACCCTCGTCTGGATCCTCCATGAAAGAGTGTTTCAGAAAATATTAAACAAGATGATGAAAGAAACCAACTTCTATTAATGCTAAAGTCCTAGGTCTCATACAAAACTAGAGAACAAATCTGTTATCAAAATATTACAAAATAGGGAGCTCTGCTCAACCAGTTGACGACCATAAAAAATTATTGAACTGATCTATTTCTACTCAAATCAGTCCACAACTTCCATGAGTGTGATATGGCCATCCCATTCAAAGATTTTTATTTGTGCAGCCTTTTGTTAGACTATGTGTGTTTCCTCCTGTCAGAAGAAAACTTGACTCAATATGGGCCTGCAAGAATAAACTGTCCATTGGTGTACCTTTGGCTGACAAGTTTGTCTCCTTAGCCATAATTTCCATGCTTTCCCTTTATTGGATTGAGCTGAGGTTTCAACTGCCAGTCCCTCTTTTCTTAATTTCTCTCTCCTCGGGATCGGGGTGAGGCTTAATTCCTAGGGGGTGGGCATGTTCTTCTCTCATATTTTTCCTTATATAAGCACATGATTGTGGGGCCTTCATAAGTGATTTCGATTCACACCACTTTTGAGCCCGCAATTCACCACCTTTCTCCATTTAATTCTTCCTATCTACCATGCTTTCAATTGTAGGACCACTCAAGAATTTTATCATTCGAGCATGTTGTGTCCCCATAATTAAACGTGGTCTTTGATCTGCGATCTAGGCGTACCTGTTAAATTTAGCGCCACCGCTAAAGTTTATCCGCCCACAAATTCTAGGATCCATTAAAACCATGCATGGATATGGAGCTAATCTTGGCACTTGAACAAGAAAAATTCTCAGAGGATGATCTCCCACAAATAATGTGGCGGCCTAATGTCGCTATGCTAACATGTCATGGATGGAGGCGTGACATGTGTCACTCAAAAATAGGTTGAAGAAATGTCCAAAAATGATTGAAACAAGTGCCATGTGTCAACACTATATGGATTCCATGTGTCTCTAATAGATGAGTGCCACATGTCAGATCTGATGGGTGCCAAGTGTCTTCGACACTTCATAGTCTTGGGAGGGTATGCATATAGAGTTGTCATAACTCTCGGAGTAGTACAAGCTCAAGTGACATGGTAGTCTGAAATGAATGTTGAAGCTTTGAAATGAACCATGACCATTGATTTGAGGAGGACACGCGGCAGAGATCTATGAACTCTGGGAGAAAAGTACTTCAGAGAAAATAGGGAGTGTAGAGGATAAAACTCCTAAAGACAAAATTAAATCATGACCGTTGATCTAAGGATGAGATGTGACAGAGATCTATGAACTCTAGGAGAAAAGTACTCTGAAGGAAATCAAGAGTGGAGAGGCTAAAAATTCCAAATCCCAAACTCTCGAAGTGAATCTTGACTGTCTGCTCTAGAGGACGCATGACACCTGATCTACAACACTGGGAGAAATTACTCTAGAGGAAAACAAGAGGGGAAGTCCCGAAAGGAAAAAGTAATGAAGTCCCAAAGTAAATCATGACCGTTGATCTGAGGAGGACATGCGAAAAAGATCTGTGAACTCCGAGAGAAATGTAATCCAGAGTAATTGGGGGTTGAGAGGCTAAAACTCCCGAAGTGAAACTTGACCATCCACTCTAGAGGATGTGTGGCACCTGATCTACAACTTTGGGAGAAATTACTTCAGAGGAAAATGAGAGGGGAAGTCTCAAAGTAAATCATGACCGTTGATCTGAGGAGGATACGTGAAAGAGATTTGTGGACTTCGGGAGAAATTACTTCGGAGGAAAATGGGATTGGGGAAGCTGAAACTACTAAAGCCTGAATTCCTAAAGAAAATTTTTACCGTCCGATCTAGAGGGACACCCGACGCTTGATATGCAACTCTGGGGCTTCTGCCTGGTCATTAAACCTCGTGTAATTTTGACATTTTGAAATTTTGACATTCTGAAAGAACGAGATCCGTCGACCTGAATTTCTCCTAGGATCTTTGTCATTGAAAACTGAACCCACACGTTTCTTTCTTTTCAGCCCAAAATTGACTGCCTTTCAGTCCTGCGCTTGGACATTTCCTGTGCAACAAAGGACTTGGTCGTCCTACGATCTATGAAAACTTTATGTGATAACAACAAGGATTTGCGTTGTGATGGACAGGTTTGGAGGACCTCCAACACAAACATGGATACAGGGGATTTTTCTAAATCATCGACTAAACTGTAATTATGGGAAGCCCTAGCATGAGGTTTATGTACATTCCATCATAAAGGTATGTGGGGTATACGGGGATTGGGTTCAATGTTAGGGTGTGGGATCATCAATGGTTGTCTGGTGGTATCAAGAGTTGTTCATGAGTTGGTTGGGGTAGATTAGGAAGGGAATTTGTATTAATGACCATGTCTTTGCAGAAGAGTATCTTCCTTGCTGGTATGGAGGATATTGTGATTGGCCGGATTTTTGGGTTGATTGGGACCTAGGTCTGGTATTGCCCCATTTGTGGTGGGGCTAAGTTTATCTCTTGTTGGGTATTCATCACACCTTGGTGTCGAATAGGGCTTTGAAAAATAACTAGAGGTGGTGGTTGAAAATAATGTTGTGGGGTTTGCTGAGGGGCAAGCGGTGCTGGAGGGCGTTGTGTGTTCATGGATTCTTTCATCCAATTGAAATCGACAATTTGGGGGCTGTAGTGAGTATAATGTCCATACTTACCACATAGAGCACAAGGGAAGTTAGCTCTGAGTTTGTTGTTCTTCCCTTGTCATGGTTGATTGTTATTGTTTACCCCTTGGGGGTTTTGGTTTCCTTGATTCTGATTTCCCCTAGCAAGGTGGTTTTGTTGGGGGTTATTTCCTCTTGGTCCTAGGTTGTTATTGTTCCAGTTTTTTCCTTTCTTCTTGGAATTATTCGACTGATGGGCCGAATTTTCTATATTCAAATGTTCAAAATCATGAACCTATTGAATGGGAGAGGATTGACAAAAATTAACACTGGCATGTGGTTGTCTTGGTCAAGGAGAAACTTGTTGGGGGGGACCGGGAAATGGAAAATCTGGATTTATTTGTGGGGACGATCCATATGGTGTGTAGGAAGTTGATGTACTTCCACCACTAGTGGGGTTATATGTAGGGTTTCGGGGAGAACTAGTATTTAGTTGAGAAACCAGATGTATCATGGGTACCAGTGTGGGTCCTCCCAATGGTGGAGGGGGAGCCACATGATATGACTTTTGGTGAGTGGGAGGAGGGTAATAATACATCCCTCCATATGGTTTTGGATATTGATTTGCACCATAAGTAGGTGATGGGTGGATGTAAGGGTTGAGATGTGTCATAGAACCAATCAACCCATCCACAACATGGGAAAACCCAGGTTTGTCCTGGCCAAATGGTAGGAGTCTAGATGCATCAGGAAATACTATGTACAAGTAACTCGATTGAGCATATATGAGGTCAAATTTCTGGGCCTTGTTGATGGATTCCTCTTCTGATTGAGGAAACGTAGATGCTACATCCTTCACAATAACATGGATAAGTGGTTTGAGAAACCAATATAGACGTTCTTTGGTGGTTTCTGCTTTACAAAAAATATGTCGTCGCCTCCATTCCTGGATATGGTCGGCGATATGGATAGCAGTGGTTTGTTTGAACTTAGAGATAAGTTATAAACCAATGTCATGACAAACTGGTAATTGGAAGAAGGACAAAAAGGCCTTGCCCAATGATTCAAAGGTCACATGGGACCCTGATTTTTCATCCACATACCATTTGGCTCATGAACCAGTGAGACTTCTTTGAAATAACCTCAAGAAGATAGAATCATCCATGATGTTGTTTGAAGAGAACCATAAGTGGAAGTTCATAACATGGTTGGAAGGGTCTTCCCCCATTTTTCCTTCAAACTTCGAAATGTCTAAAGGCAATTTGGTAGGCATATTGGGCCAAGTAGCATCATGCAAAATGGGATCATTCATGAGTTTGGTTAAATCAATAATGTTGAGGGATGCCAAGTATGGAAAAGGGGGATTTGGCGGATACCTAGTTCCAACCATCGTATGTGTAGGTAATGGACCTGTCCCTTGAGAGGGATTTAGTGGGTGTGTACCTCTTCCTTGAGAAGAAGTTTGACTCCCACCTCCTTGTGAAGGAGAACCAATAGAAGGATTGCCTTGGGTATTTGACCCAAGCAAAGTGGAACCAGGTAAAGTTGATCCCAAAATAGTATCACTTACTGGGGTTGACAAGACTAGGGACTCATCCTAGAATAGGAGGAAGATTTTGCAAGTAATCAAATGAACATCATACATAAATCAAATGTAAAATAAACAAGCATGTGGATAGGTGGATTTTTTCCACATGGGGGGAAAAATAACAAAAAGAAATAAAAGATCATGTCCTAAAAGACTTATCGTTCTTCCTCTTGATTTAGCACTGGGCCTTCCAATAACACTTGATAGTGGGGTCAAGCCACCGAAAGAGGAACTAGTGAAGGTTGAAGTAATTAGTTATAATGAGGGGTAGAGGGTGCATATCCCGAAAGAGCTGGTGATATTTCCCAATAGCCACACAAAATTTGATCAAGGTGTGATTGCATCCCATAACCACCACCTATGTAGATATCCTAAGTTTGGCCACTAAGTACCTCGATCAAAGTGAAACATTTAGTTTTTCGGCCTCATAAATGGGTCACGAGATGGATACCCTCACAAGAGTCGGGTGACTCAAGGAGGGATGCCCAAAACAACCGGAACTCGACCTTCAACCCTTCAAGGGTATCTCCCTACCTTATGCTATAGGAACACTTGACTTGGAGGATTTGAAGGATCCCTATTCTCAACTTCTATTGTTTCAAAATGTGAGAAACTAATAATGAGGGGTGCTGAGTAAAATATATGCTATCTAATTCAACATTAAATTGTCAACCCGGGGCTTGTAGGCTTCGAGGTGCCAACATTTTATATGCAGTTCTAGAGCTCTAATCTATCCTAGACTAGCCTAATATAATGCCAATAAACTCAAATAATGAAGAGATTTAAACAATTTTATAATTGTGAACTCTATATGACCTAAGTAACCTTAAAATCTCTAAGACTATGAACTATCTCTAAATAAGAAAATAACAAGAAATCTATTTCAAATCTATCTATTCAATATCTTTTTAAATATGCAAACAACAAGTAATCTATTTCTGGATTATTTGATCTATTTATCTCTGAGTAAACAAGTAAATAAGAAAGTAAGCAACTAATATATCTATCGTTGAATGAACAAGTAAGTAAGAAAGTAAGCAATTAATCTATCAAAACTATCTTGACAAGTGAACTCTATTCTTAAAGAAACTCATAACTATTTCTACCCTACAAAGAAAAAACATTAATTCAAGAAAATCCACAAACCCATAACTAACACTAATTAGAATTTTTAATTCAAATTCGTAACTAAAATAACATTTAAAATACTCCATATAGAAATCTACAAACCCAAAACTAATTCAAGCAAATCTACAAACTCATGAACTCGTAATTAAAAATCTTAATTCAAATCCACTCTTCTAATTAGAATTACAATTTAAATCCATAACTAAGATTTTATAATCTAAACTGAACCAATCCTATCATTAAAACGCATATTTCAAAACTAGAATGCTTTTAGAAAACATAACCCCAAAATCTATTTCTATCCTAACAAACTAAAGAAAAATCAATGAAAAAAATAGATCTATGAAGACTTAACTGAACTGGTAATTAAATTTATCTTGATTACAACTAACAAAAATTAAAACTATTAATCTATCAAAGCTTGCAAACGATTCTAAATTAAAACTATGTTTACACTAATCCTTTGTCTAAGTAATACTCTGTTTTAATTTCCAAAATCAATTTAAGACTTCAATACACTATCTAGGTTAGTATCCTGCAGGACGATTCATTGATAAGAAATAAGAAACACAACATGATAAATAACTAGCTCCTATAAGCAATCTGCAATTTAAAGAAAGACAAATTAGATAATCAAATTACAATTGGCATGTACAGTAATTAAAACTGAAAGATACATACAACAAAGAAACAAGTGTAAATTCTAACTAAGAAAATAAGATAAACACACAATATATATCTATATAGTCACCCAAACCACTGGTGGCCCCCCCAACAGGTTGTGGCTACTCTCCAACAACAAAACGAAGGCTTAACTCAATGCACTTCTGTCATTAATTAAAAAATGAAATGTGGAACACAAGTTGCAGAGAAATGTCTGAATTACACAATAAAAAATTTCTTAAAATTTTTGTTTGTGGTCTTGCCACTGATAGTGGTATTTATAGGTGAATTACAGCTCGAGAGTTCGTCTACTGGAAGGTTCGACCTCCTCAAAAAATGGAAAATTCATTAAATGAGCTTCTAACAGCTTCAACTTCTAGAAAATCCGTGAGCCACTCAACGATCAACATAACCGCCCAATATAAGGTGTATCGAGCTCTGTAACTGGAGGCCATGAGGGGGCACAAAACCCAAATCCTCGATTCTTCCACCACAAGTCGCCAATGTACCAACCTCCAATTCCTCTGTGCTCCAAGTGTTGGATCACGTGCTGGATGGAGTGTTGGATCGTGTACTGGATGGGGTGCTGGATAAAGTGTCAGGCGAGGTACCATATGGAGGATCGGACCACAATTTTTCCCTGTTACACACAAACCATGCACTAAATCCTTGTAAACATTGAACTAAACTGAATTGATCTCAAAATCATTCTAAAAAAATCAATTACACATATCTGATACGGATCCATGATGAATCGATATAAAAACCTTTGAAACTCCTTCAAAATGGCCAATAGCATATATAATATCGGTGCAAAAAGGATTCAATCATCGAAATAAAATAGTTAAAATATGAACCCAACATTACCCCCATGCCTAAGGATTTGCAGGTCCCACTGCAAACAAAATTGAATCACTTCACATAACTAGACTTGTGAAGGAGGGGGTGGATTGGATCTAGAAGCTTCTCCCTCTTGTCCTGGAGATTTTGTCTTGGGCCTTTTACGATGTTTCAATTGCATCTAGAGGCTGCGATTGGTGGTGTTCATTTTATCAACCAATCATTGGAGAGAATTCACTTTTGCATGCAATATCGCATTGTCTTGATGTAGATGCCTATCCATAGTTATTCTCTCTTCCAACTGTTGAAACAAATGAACATTTTCTTGTAATATCTCAATAATTGGGGTATGATCATATGGTTCAAAAGAAGAGGGCTTGGATCCCTTGATGGATGTACAAGGTATATCAACTTTGGAAGATGATGTAGGCATCTAGGAGGTAGGAGTAACATAGTGCTTGTGAGAGGGAATAGGTATAGATTTTACTTCTTTATCAGGCTCAAACTCTTTTGCATAAACTTCTCTGAGTCTTTTATGGGGGATTTCAAGATCAAAAGATAATTGGATAGGATCCAAAGTGTTTGGAGGTTTTACATTAGGTTTTCCACTTGCACTTCGGGTACTTCTTCAAAAAGATTCCTCTTTGAACCAATTGGATACTCTTCTATTCGTAGGGACTGAAGGAAAATCTTGTTGAAATGCATCTTGTAACTTCTTAGGTTGAGGATCAACATGTGTTGAGGGAAATGGAGAATTATCAACAGGATTTTTGGTTTTCTTGCCCGATGAGGCTACATGGGAATCAAAAAATTTGTTGGCCTTTTGTTCAGATAGAGAGATAGTTTGAGTTGGAGGGTTTGGAGTCTTTGGCGAATGAGTCTTAGATGGAGTAACAGTCCCTAAATCAATTGATGTTTTACTAGTCTTGACTATGATATGGGAGTTTGAGAATTGATAAAGGAATTCATCCCATGTCTTTCCCTATTATGACAACCAATTTGAATTCATCACAAGAAGTAGAAAGGAAAATTCAAGGGTTTATTGAATTAAATATGATTGCGCAGCGTTTGAATTTTGAATGGTGTACTTTGGAGGAAAATGCAATTATGTGAGAATTAGATCAATGTCCAAGTCTTCGACTTGGGAATTTGATCATAAAAATGCATTAAAAAGTTTTAATTCAATTATAAGCATGAATTTGAAAAATATACCATTCTACCCATCTTATCTTACCATTGCAATAGGTGTATCAATTCGAATGATCATTTTTGCATGCAATCGTGGTCATTTAAAGTATATGCATACCTTATCTGATCCTCCATATGGCACTTCATCCAGTCGTCCAGATGGAAATCCATCTAGTCTTCCAAATGGCATTCCATATGGCACTCCATGTGGCACTTCATATGGTACTCATGTGCAAGTAGAAATTATCCCCATTATAATGTACGTTTACCCATAACACTCATCTTGGGAAATTTCTGGAAGTCATGGTAAACATGAGTATGGGCAGGATAAGTTTGAATAGAATGATCCACTGTTATTTTCCTTGTCATCGTTCTTGTAACGTTATAAAACAATTTGTTCCTCTGTCCATATGCGTGTAACACAAATCTGTAGTGAACATTTAACAATCAGTAATTAACACAATGTATGATAGGATTATAACACATAGTGATGTCAACAATATAGAATTTAGCATTTCAGTAAAAATAACCGCTGATATAATAGCCCAGAGTATTGTGAAAACAATATAACAGAATTTTTACAAAGATTCTACTTCCTCTTCTCATGGATTATAATATATATAGGAAGTGTTTGTCATTTGTCAGCTCAGGAAACCCATCCCGCACTCCTAAGTATTGTGACACCTCACAATAAAAAATATAGGGAACCAATCAATTCTCCCAATATCCTAAGATTTACATCTTTCCAAGTGTAGAGATAAATTTCACACATTAGTATGGCGAGACAGTTAAAATATCACTCCACCTGTAGGAAAAAACATCCTACATATAGTTAAGAAGAGGTAGGCGAGAGATTCTTAGGATAGTCTTAAAGTTAGTTCCCAATGGTAGATTTATGGATTTCATTGATCTTTTCTTAACCATTCATACTTATTTTCATGTTTGTGTACAAGTAATGTCGTACATTAGGACAAGTTTAAAGATTTAGGAATTTTATTTATTGTTTTTCATATCATCACCCTCGCTAGGTAGAATGCCCCACTGCCAGTAAGCTTGTTCAGTATTCTGATAGGTTTACCTAGTCATACCATAGGCTGGTACCCACTGCTAGCAAACTTGTTCAGCATCCTCACGGGTTAGCCTCTTAAACCCTTTTACAATAGAGACTGGTCCACCATCTTTTAAGATTTTTATATATAGATTTATTTTTGCAAGAATATAGGGAGGCAGCTCTGAATTGTTTTATTTAAGACTGGGATAGCATTTATGTTAGAGGATGACTCTTATTTATGTATTCCTTATAGATTGTCCTAATGTAAGGGATACTTAAGTGGACGTAGCCTATCTAAAGATATGGTATAATCAAACATTTTTAGTGTGTAGTGGATGGTACCATTAGAAAAGAACAAAAAGGTATCTCCAGGCCCTACTCACTTTCTTCTTTTTTGAAGTTATATTGATGTTTCCATGGCTAACCACTAATCATACCTTCTTGCTACTCTTTCATAAAGATACTTTACTCACCTACTTAGGGTTGTTGGGGAAATTGTATGAGTAATCTCTAGGTTTGATAAGACAAGGTGTCACTTCCTTATATCCTCTAATGGTGGAGGTTAAGAGAAACTGCCACTAAATATTCCTTGAGAGAAAGGAACATAGAAATATTGCAAAAATATGGATAATTCATAGCAAGCAATAATAAAAAGTCATTATTCAATTAATGCTTAAGCATACAACAAGATTCAAATATAGCAATATATTTTTTTGAAGGAAAATACTTCCATTTTTGTTTCCTTGAAATTGTCCACTCGTGGTGAAATAAATACGTGCATAAATCTGTAAAATTGTTTATCAACAAAAAAACACTCTAAAATATAAAAAACTGATGAGATCAATGAGATCAAGTCACATGAACATGTGTCTCATAGGTCTTTTATTAAAAATAAAATGTAAAATGAGGTTTCATTATACTTTAAGCTAAACTGACATGCAACGTTTATTTACTATCCTACTCTACCTAAAAAGAAAGGAAAATATGTATTCAAGTGTAAGAATGTTTCCAATGTAACCATGTGCGAAGAAAGATAAGAAACATACCCATATATACATATGACAACTTTATTGCAGTGATTACCTGGATATGAAGAACCAAACAACCTACTTGTTTTGGCATCAGAAGGTGTTGAAGAAGAGAATAGTATTGTTGTCTAATGACTTCTTGAAACCAAATTTCAATGTAATCTTGATGTTCATCAACAATAATTTCTATGCTCTCCTTCATCATGCTATGCAGATCCTCTTATTATGGATGATTGATTTATGAAGTACATAAAGGATCTATTGAGATGGATGTTGAGAAATCCTCAATATCAGGTCTTAGTGATTGCTCTCCACCAGATGTATTCCATAAGTTTTCATCTTCTTTCATAGTTTGGCAAGGAAAATCATTTTGTAGCTCATAGGACCTTGATTCTTCTAATATTTCCGGAGAGGTAGATACACTTTTGGCTGCTACCAAAATATGTTCTTCTTGAAAAGAAGAAATCATGGTTGCAGCTACGATTTGAGAAAGTTCCCTCAAGCTAATGGTTTCTTCTGAGTTCATTATGTTGGTTGATGAATCCTGCCTCACAGAGGGATTAATGTTTGAGATTCTTAAAACACCCAAAATTTTATATGATTTTTTTATGATTCTAATCAAGACTACCTACTAAAAAAACTTATTTTCATAAATCAAACACACATTTGTATGAAATAGAACATGCTTGAGAAAAAAAAAAAAACTCACGCTCACTCCTACATTAAATTGCGGAAAGTAAACACACCCAAACTTACAGAAAGAAAAAAAACAAACTTGCATAAAATTAAATTGTAGGAAAGTAAATTGCAAGAAAGTAAACACACTAAAAAATAAACAAACTGAATAACAAACAACACCCAATCAAATAATATTTAAATTCAACGCTATTAAAAAAAATGAAATGGAATGAATTGCAAAACTTAAAGCATG
>ML851512.1:12453-43500 GCA_009831015.1 Picea engelmannii
TCTTGCCACTGATAGTAGTATTTATAGGTGAATTACATCTCGAGAGGTTGACCAATGGAAGGTTCGAACTCCTCTAAAAATGGAAAATTCATTAAATGAGCTTCTAACAGCTTCAACTTCTAGAAAATCTGTGAGCCACTCAGCGATCAACATAACCTCCCAATATGAGGTGTATTGAGATCTGTAGATGGAGGCCATGAGGGGGCACAAAACATAGATCGTTGATTTGTCCACCACATGTTGTCAATGTACCAACCACCAACTCCTCTGTGCTCTGAGTGCTGGATCGCATGCTGGATGGAGTGTCATATCGCGTACCGGATGGGGTGTTGGATGAAGTTTCATTAAATCCTTGTAAACACCAAACTAAATTGAATTGAGCTCAAAATCATTGTAAAAACATCGGTTACACATTCTTGATACGAATCCATGATGAATCGATATAAAAACCTTTGAAACTCCTTCAAAATGGCCAATAGCATATATAATATCAGTGCAAAAAGGATTCAATCATCGCAATAAAACAATCAAAATATGAACTCAACAAGGGGTTATTTGGATGCCTACCCCGGAGATCCTACCTAGACTAAAAATTTGTTTTGGCACCTCCAGTGGAGGAAACTTTAGTACCTTATTAGAAAATTTTTAGATGTGGTGGGCTAAGAGATTGGGGTCATGGACCAATCTCGTTTGAATTAAATTGGTGTGGATAATTTCTAAAGAATTAGTTGGATCTTTCAGAATTTTTTTTGAAGTACTTTGTGGGTACTTAAACATAAGGCTTACTTCAACCTCCACTATTCTAAAAGAAATTATGTGTGTGAAGAGTGGATTTGTGTGCAAGAAAGTGAAAAATGTGAAAATATTTTTAATAAGTTAAGTGTAAGATTGCAACATGTGGACTTCATGTGGTCCTTACAAATCTTCTTACCTAGCTTACTATGTTTCTTTGGTACAACCTTGTGGAATATTTAAAGCCCTAAAGAACTAACAATGTGGACATATGGGTCCTTACTTGATCCTTTAAACTCCCTAGCATGTTGTCTATACCAAGAAATATTTTGAAAAATATCCTAGGATTGTAGACATGTGGGCATGTATGGGCCCGTTACTTGATCTTTTAAACTTTCCTAGAGTGTTTTCTAAATTAACAAAGTTTTTAGAAACTATCCTAAGATTGAGAACATGTGGGCATGTATGGGCCCTTACAAATCTTTTAAGATTGTTTCAAAAACTAAGAGGTACCCTTGGGGGGATTTGTCCTCTCCTAATGATTTTTAAGGGAGATGAAATTTCCTTTCAACCACCTTTTTTGATTCCTAAGATCACACTAGGGTGTGGGGGAAGAGCATACTTGAGGGTTAAAATTGATTTATAGTTCCAAATTAATTGATGGTGTTTGAAAAAAAAATAATTTCAACTCAAAATTTTAAATGCCAAATGAGCCATCCATGTGGAAACAAAGAAAAGAGAAGAATAGTGATTCTTTTTACCCCTATGTGCTTATGTTATCTAACCTTCCTTGTGACAAAGGACTCTAAGTGAAGTGTGATTGCTTTACAAAGTACAGGATATTAAAATTTGAAGGCAATGGGCCTTCAAACCATTCATAAAAACCCTTACAATTTTCCAAATATGAAATTATGCATGGCTGCAGTTCTGACATGCGTGCAGAGGCTGCAGAGTGCGCAAAGTGAAATTTTTTGTCAAGCGCAAAGTGTGTAGACTACCAAATGATCCATCCATGTGGAAACAAATAAAAGAGAAGAATAATGATTCTTTTTACCCCTATGTGCTTATGTTATCTAACCTTCCTTATGACAAAGGAATCTAAGTGAAGTGTGATTGCTTTACAAAGTGCAGGAAATTAAAATCTGAAGGCAATGGGCCTTCAAACCATTCATAAAAACCCTTACAATTTTCCAAATATGAAATTATGCATGGGCTGTAGTTCCGACATGCATGTAGAGGCCACAGAGTGCGCAAAGTGAAAAATTTTGTCACGCGCAAAGTGTGCAGACTGCACGTGATCCAGATTTGGATCCAAGAGCTTGATGGGGCTCAGAAAGGCCTAAAATGAAAAGTTCTCAGAATGTATTCAAAATAGACATGTGCATAGGTCTCATCAATATGAACCCAACTCAACTTGAATGGGCTCAAACAAATTTCATATGCTCTAGATATGACGATCTGTTCATTTTTCCAGATAGGCAAAAAATGATGACTGTACTGTCTGTATAGTCCGTACAGTGCCAAGTGGAAGTTGATTGTACAAGTTGTACGTTCATACAGCTGACATGGTAGGAACAATTGGTGCTGACAAGGTAGGGTCCGTACAGATGACATGGTAGGTTGACTGGGCATACAGACTGATGATGTGGTAGGTATAGGTGGACCAATCCAAGAGTGACACATGTCACCACTGCAAGGGTGACACATGTCACCACTACAAGGGTGACATGTGGCATGTTCGTATGATGCTTATGTGGCATATGACATGGTTGATGTGGATAGGTGGAAAAATACAATCTTGACATGTGGTAGATAATTTTGACATGGTAAATGATGTGGCAGACACGTGTGGCAGAGCTGGACCAGTCGGCATTAGTTTCAACGAATGGTGAGGTGCCACGTGGCCCAGACATGGGCTTCCACATGGAACCCATCAGTTGATTAATGGCTTATAAAAAATGTTGGAGAAGACGAGGTTTGAACCCGTGACATTATTTTAGGCTAGTGACTTGGCAGGGTTGAGCTAGCTAGCCCATCCTCGGTGGTCTTTTCAATGTAATGTGTTAAAGTTTTATTTAAACTTTCACTATGGTGTAGTAAAAAAAAATAATGGATGGGGCCTAGCCCCAACCCCCGGTCACAACCTATGACATATGAAATTAACCCTACATATTGGTATATGCGTGCAAAGTGTGGAAAATAGCCCTCGACACATATGAACTCTTCCTCATGATCATGGCTTATAACCATTAGCGTGAAAGGTATAACCCCCAGTCGTATCCGTTGCCACATAACCAAGACCCTCGTTTATTTTTTTTGCGCATCTATACACTCCAGCCCATGGTCAGGGCTACCATACACCATATGACTCGGTGTTAAGGTTTCGATGGTTTTTTAGCATGGGAATACACAGGGTTAGCCCTGGTAGAGTGGGCTAGCCCACTGACCAGGGGCGTAACCCAAGGCTGGAATTGGGGGGCTAAAAACATTATTCGCGCACATAATTTTGGGGTTTGGACACATGACCACCACCATATAACCAAGGGTCGAGAGTTAAGGTGCCAGCACACCCAGCTTAGTGCCTAGCCATGTGGGGGAACCTAATATGACCAGGAGCCCTCTCTAAATGGGGTTGCACCCTATGTTTTGCTACAAAGTGGGTTTAAACTTTATTGTAGTGATTTTATGGATATTATTCAGTAGATTTTGGAGATTTTGGCTAATATTGGGCCCTTTTTGAGGCCAGATCTTGGGGGGAAGTTGGGATATGGTTACCAACTTCAGATCTATATAAAAAAAATCTTCTTGAGGCCATGGAAAGAGATTCAGAGAAGGTTTATGCTGAAGGTTTTCCAATACAAAGCCATTTTTATGCAGGAAAGATATTGAGGAGCGCACCTTTGTGGGACATTTATAGGAGCTTCGGTCATCCGATTTGAGTGTCATTTCTTTTTTGGGGTTCTAGAGATCTGGTAGAATAAGAAAACATCAGTTTTTTAACCTTTTGGCACTACTTTGATTTACTTTTAAAGCTTTGTAAAAAAATAAGAAATCCTCATCCACTGAGACAAATGCCCGGAGACGTAGGCGGGATTGTTGAACTCTGTTATCACATTGGTATTTATGGTTTGTTTTTGTTTATGATTTATTTCAGATCTATGTATGTTTATGCATCTATCATATTTCTTCCTCTTTTATTTAGCTTCCTAAATGGTTAAAAAACACATGCATTAATAACTCAACCATTGTCATTTAAAAGATCTTTTAGGATTAAGTGGTATTAGAGCCAGTTGACGTTTGGATTTGAGTTTTGAATGTTAACTAGGGAAAGGATACATCGTGGTGAAGGAGAGATTGTTGAAGAGAATCCATTGATTGTATTGAGAATGAGAACTTCTCAAAGTGAGAAGATGGCATTGGAAGAGGGACTTTCTCATGATTAGAAAGAGTTTCAAAAAACTTTCTTCACCATGCCGGAGATGATGAAGGTTTTGTATGAAGATTACTTGGAATGAAAGAGACCAGTTCTTGGTGAACATTCAAAGGGAAAAAGTGAAGAAGGATAGGATCCTCCTCAAATTCCTCCCTCACCTCTATATTAACCTCCTTCTTCGCCTTCTTCTTCAATCTCAAGTTCTAAATCCAATGCAAAGAAACATGTCCATGAACATAAGAATGAAATGCCTTTATTAAAAATTGATGTTAAATTTGAGTTTCCTATGTATGATGGTGAATTTAATGTAGAGATACTTGACAATTGGTTCATACAGATAGAGGTTTATTGCAGTGTGCAACAGATCAAGGATGAGGAAACTCAGATCAATTTGGCATCCCTTAGACTTGCAGGCGCAACACTCATCTGGTGGCAAAACAAGTTGCAAAATGGCACGCAACAAGTGGGTAATGTATTTCCATCATGGCAAAGTTTTATTTCTGCACATAGAAAGAAATTATATCCTTTTTCTTATAAAGATAAAGCGTTAATTGAATGGAAATATCTTAAACTAATAAAAGGAAAAAACAGTGCAAGAATACACAGATGGCTTTCATAAAATGGCATTGATGTTAGATATTCCTTTACATACCCAAGAAACTCTTATGAAGTATATAGGAGGTTTACCTACACATATTCCAAATATTGTATTCATGTATGGACCAACTAATATTGATGAGGTTTTTGTTCAAGTGACATACATTGAAGTATGGAAAAAAAGTGTTGGTGTATTAGGGGAATCATATTCAAGGAAAGAGGAAAAAAGGAAGTGGCATGGCAATAATTCAAGTTTAGTGGCAACAAAGGAAGAGAGGTCCTCTTGCAAGCATTGCAAGACAGAGGGTAATGATGAGGACCGTTGTTGGAAATTGCATCCCAAGAAGAGACCGAAGTGGTTGAAGTAAAATAAAGGGAGGCAAATAGTTGCAGCAACAACATGACCAACATACTTGGGATCGGATTCAGGTGATGAATCTAAAGTCTCATTGGTTGGTATGACAGGTAAAATTAGTGAAGGATTTGATTGTAGAAGTAACTTGTTTTACATAAGGGTCATCATGAGGCACACTAAGGTCGATACATTGATAGATAGTGGATGTCAATCTAACTTTATTTCAGAGGAATTGGTTAAGCAATTGGGATTAAAAACAAAGATACATCATAATCCCTACACACTTAAATGGATAAGCAACAATCATGAAATTCACATAACCAAGCAGTGCACATTAAAATTTTCAATTTCATCTAAGTTTGTAGACGAGGTAACATGTGAGGTAGTGCCACTAAGTGAATGTGGAATGGTCTTAGACAATCCATACTTGTATGATTGTAAATAAATATTCTACGGGGCAAAGAATCAATATCATTTAACCAAATCAGGTCACGAATATGTGGTTCATTCTCATCATGTAAAGGAAAATAAAACTCTTCAAACTATGGAACAATTAAATAAGGCAGCTCAAGCAAGAAACACACCTATAATTGTTTCAAATCAAGTAATCGATCTTAAGAAAGAACAAGAGATGATTGTAGAATGGAAAATCAATCATAGTTTGCTTCAAGATAAGCTCACGTCGTGCAAATATTACAAGTATATCAGCTCATTTGCATTCATATTTTTTATGCTATCATTAGTAATGTTGTCTACATGGGTGATAGTGGCTTCAATAATATGTGATAGGGTTAAAATGACTAACAATATGTTGTCAGTTATCATGATTGTGTTACAGTTGATCTTAATGAGACAGATGCACAGGACAAAGTTCAAAGATAGGGAACAATATCGGTGGCCTATCCCAAGCTTGATGACTAGTCAGTAACCTTTTTTGGGACCAAAAGGTCTTTAGTGGGGAGGTGTGGATCGAGGAGCTTGATGGGGCTCAGAAAGGCCTAAAAATAAAATTTCTCAGAATGGATTCAAAATGGACGTGTCCATAGACCTCGTCGAAATGAACCCAACACAACTTGAACAGCCTCAAACAGATATGGTGATCTGTTCATTTTTTCAAACAGGCAAAAAATGATGATTGTAGATTCCATACAGTGCCACGTGGTAGCTGATTGTACAGGTCGTACAACCATACATTTGATGTGGCATGAATAGTTTACGCTGACATGGCAGGGTCTGTACAACTGACGTGACAGGATGACTGGGCATACAGATCGATGACATGACAAGTACAGGTGGACCAATTCAAGAGTGACATGTGTCACCACTACAAGGGTGACATGTGGCATGTTCGTATGGATCTTACGTGGAATATGTCATGGCTAATGTGGACATGTGTATGAATAAGAACTTGACACATGGCAGACAGTGCTGACAGGGTAGATGATGTGGTAGACATGTGTGGCAGAGCTGGAACAGTCGACGTTTGACACTTGGCATCTGTTTCGACGAATGGTGAGGTGCCATGTGGCCCTGACATGGGCTGCCATGTGGCACCCATGTTTGGTTAATGGTTTATGAAAAATTTAGGAGAGGAAGAGGTTTGAACCAGTGACCTCAATCCGGGCTAGTGACTTGGCAGGGTCAGGCTAGCCAGCCCACCCCCGTTGGTCCTTGCAATGTAATGTGTCAAAGTTTTATTTAAATTTTCACTATGGTGTAGTCGACAACAATAAGGGTTGGGGCCTAGCCTCAGCCCCCAGTCACAACCTATGACATATGAACTTAACCCTACAAATTGGTATATGTGCATGGAGTGTGGAAGATAACTCTCGGCACATACAACCTCTTCCTCATGACTGTGACTTATAACAGTTAGCGTGAAAGGTATAACCCCTAGTCACATCCGTTGCCACATACCCAAGAACCTCATTTATTGTTTCCACGCGTCTATACACTCCAACCCACAATTAGGGATACCATACACCATATGACTCGACATTAAGGTTTCAATGGTTTGTTAGCACGAGAATACAAAGGGTTAGCCTTGGTCGGTCGAGCTAGCCCACCGACCAGGGGCATAACCCAAGGCTAGAATTGGGGGGATGAAAACATTATTCGCACACAGAATTTGTGGGTTTGGCCACATGGCCACCACCATATAACCAAGGGTCGAGAGTTAAGGGGCCAACGCACCTAGCTTAGCACCTGGCCATGTGGGGGCACCTAATATGACCAGGATCCCTCTCTAAAGGGGACTGCACCCTATGTTTTGTTACAAAGTGGGCTTAAACTTTATTATAGTGATTTTATGGATATTATTCAGTAGATTTTGGAGATTTTGGATAATATTGGGAGATATTGGGCCCTTTGTGAGGCCAGATCTTGGGTGGAAGTTGGGAGATGGTTACCAACTTCATATCTATATAAACTATGGATTCTTGAGGCCATGGAAGGAGATTCAGAGCAAGTTTATGCTGAAGGTTTTCCAAGCCAAATCCATTTTTATGTAGGGAAGATATTGAGGAGCGCACCTTTGTGGGCCATTTCTGGGAGCTTCGGTCATCTGATTTGAGTTTCGTTTCTTTTGTTGGGTTATAGAGATCTGGTAGAACAAGAAAAAATTAGTTTTGTAACCTTTTGGCACTTCTGTGATGTAATTTTAAATCTTAGAAAAGAAATAAGAAATCCTCACCCATTGAGACAAAGGCCCAGAGATGTAGACAAGATTGTCGAACTCCGTTATCACATTGGTGTTTATGGTTTGTTGTTGTTTATTATTTATTTCAGATCTGTGTATGTTTATGTGGCTCTCATCTTTCTTCCTCTTTTATTCAACTTCCTAAATGGTTAATAAACACATGCATTAATAAATCAACCATTTCCATTTAAAATATCTTTTTGGATCAACATGTTTTTGTTCCTTGAAATCCCCGCACTTCCTGTCATGCATCGGAAAAGAAATTTCCAAGTGAAATTATCTTTCCCTGGCTTTGAATTTTGACTTTGGAAGGCTACACTAGGCAAATTTTGGTACCTGCATATCAAAACAGTTAGAAATAAGTTCTCTCAACACCTAAATAGGGAGGAATTTGATACCGATCCCTAGTATGATTGTCAATCTGTTGTTTTGGTTTTTTCACAAGGGTGAGAAAAAACACAACACTTGCATTCTTAGTTAAGTCAGCTAAACAAGAAATAAGATTGTGAGTTGATTAGATAACCAAATACACATGAAAAAAGGAAATAAAACTAAAAAAAACTAAGAAATAAATGTTAGAGAAGCTTGAAAGAACTATAACCATGAAAAGCAAAAAATTACCAATATATTGATACCAATGGATCAATACATTAATAGGCTAAACACCGTAGAAAAAGACGTGGACTTATGAATCCCCTCTTCCTCCTTGGGAGGGATCTTGAGTTCCCTAATAGATATCTCTTCTCTTCATGCAATGGCAAGTGACAATGGTGAAGAAATACAATGCTAATCCTCTCAAGAGGTTAGTGGAATGACCCTTGCTATAGTGCTTGAATGATTCAAAGAGAAAAGATGATTCTCATAGAAGAATTCTTGCAGCATAAAAATACCTTGAAGTTATTGTTTTTCTATCACACCCATGGAACATATTTATAATTTCCATTCATGGAAAGATATAACTAGTTCATAGTGTGAACAAGGGGTCTTTTAGGGCACTTTGTAGCTCTTGACCAACATCAAATCTAGATTTCGTTAAGATCTGAGTGTCAAATCATATTGGGGGTCAGACCAGAAGTGGTTGATAGGCCGACAAGATTCATAAATGCATCGTTCATGACAAGTGTGTGAATTTCCTCATATACAGTCGCACATCTTACGCACAGTGCGTGTTGAGGTCTGTGTTGGCCTGGGCATTCTGCGCACTTTGCGCACACTTCTTATGGTGAATTTGTGCACTTTAATTTTTGAACCAAGTGTATATTTTTTTCTCCTTTTGATGGATTTTGGTGCTTAGGATATTTATAAAATTAGGATTTATTTAAGATATACTTGGTCTAATGTGTCGTTAGGTAAATGTGTGTTTCTTAGTGTGTTTCTTTAGTATGCATTTGCAGTTAGGAAATCCGACGGTCACGATATGTTCTTGACATAGAGTGATCTGATGGTTCATATTCTCCTCGATCTTAACGACCATTGATCCATGGCTTGACACCCGATTGTTCCATGATCTCTATTTAAAGAGAATGGAGGTTCATTTGTCGATGATCGATTGTGAGAAACTCGTAAAATCTCTATGTAATCTTTTTCTTTTGCATTAATAAACTGCTCCAAGTGGCCACGTTGGTTGGGGGCGTGGATGTTTCCCCGTAGGGGTTTTACCATGTCAAAACATCTATGTGTTGATATTTTATCTGGTTGTGTGAGTGTTTATTGAAGGTTTTCTTCCTCTGTTGGAATACATGTGTTGTCGAACATGGTATTAGAACTTGTTTGAAGACCCCCTCCTATTATAGATTGAGATCGTGAAGCTGAGTTTCCTCATATCCATTTTCCATCATTTCCATACATTTATGGGCTGAGAGGAATATTCCATTGCGTTTGAAGCACTCGTTTTAGTTAGGAACACTTTTCATTTCACTCGAAAAGGTTTCTATTTTCCCAAGATATGACCATTTCAATCAAATCCGGAGTGAAATTCTTTTCTTGTATGAAAATAGTTTTTTTTTAGCATGCTCTCCAAGGTCGTCTTCCACAAAAAAAAACAACAACAACATCCCCAATCCTCTT
The DNA here is from genome assembly GCA_009831015.1 of Picea engelmannii. Lineage (NCBI taxonomy): Eukaryota > Viridiplantae > Streptophyta > Pinopsida > Pinales > Pinaceae > Picea > Picea engelmannii. The sequence goes on from ML851512.1 coordinate 22,336, forward strand.
GTGAAAAAATACAATATGTTTTTCTAGAACATTTGGTTAAAAGTTTCCTTATTAATTAAGAGTTCTTGATTTCACGTCTCTCTTTTGTTACTTTTATTTTAAAAGTTCATGCTAAAATTGTAAAGTGTATTTCACTTCAAGTATAAAAGAAAATCACTATAAGTAGCTTTAATATTTTATTTTAGAGTTATTTGTTTTGCATGCAACTTTTCTTTTATAAAGTAACTTCATTGTAAAAGTGATCCCCACTTTTCTTTATAAAAGTGGGTCACTTCATAAAGAAACTATCACGTGGTCCTTTCATTACCGTTTATGCCTTTTTTAAAATGGGCATAACTCTCACATCCAAAGTCCATTTTCAATGCCATTTTTTTTTAAAACCGCATAACTTTTTGAGATATTTCCATCTAGATCATTAGTTTTAGTTTTTAAATCCATATTATATACATATTTAATATGGATTCTTCCAGTAATCATTTTCTTACTAGCACCAACTACTTCCAATGGAAATATCATATGGAAGATTTATTAAGAAGTAAAGGCTTGTACCAGCTTACCTTGGGAAGGGAAAAAGAACCCACTGATGATGATAACAAATTCAAATGGTCTAATAGGAGTGACAAAGCATGTGGACTAATCATAATGCCCATCTCTCCTGATTTAAGGTTCCACCTTAAAGAAATTGATGATCCCGAAGAACCTTGGGAAAAGATTGAATCTGTGTTTGTTAAACTCAATATTATTCGAGCACAATAGTTAGAAAATCAAGTACTGAACTTAATTCCAAGTGATTTTTCTTGCCTTGGAGACTATCTATATAAGTTTAAAACACTCGAAATTTTATGTGAAGAATGTGAGATAAAAATGGAGGAAGAGTGTTTCATATATCTTATTCTTTCTAAGCTAGGTAGTGCATATTCTGTGTTTGTATCTACCTTTTATGCCATGAGAGAGGCTCTAGGGAAATATTATCAAAAACCCACTATTGAGTCCTTTTTTTTTTCTTTGATTAGAGAGGAAGATAAGCTTGTACAACTTGGAGTGATCATCACTGCAGGTACCTCCAACAAAGCCTTAGTTTCCCAGCTGAAAGATAAACCCAAGTATCCCAATAAGAAACATCCTCGCTACAACAAGAAGAAACATAAGGGTCCCAAACCTTCTTAGACAAATTCATCTCCTAATGGTGACAAATGAGAAAAATATAAAAATAAGAAGGTTGAAAGACATTGCAACTTTTGTGATAAAGATGATCATGATGAGTCCAAATGTTTCAAGAAGATGGCAGCTTTATAAGAAGCAATGAAGAAGCACAACATCAGTATCGATACAACTTCTTCTTCTTCTCATGGACATGCACTTTCCGCTTCTGGTTTGTCCTTCAATAAAAATTCTACTTCGTCTTCTGATGAGTGGCTTATTGATTATGGAGCATCTTATCATATGGCTAAGGATAAAGACATATTTTCTGCTCTAAATGAATGTAACAACAAGAAAATATTTGTTGGTGATGATAGACCTCTTAGTGTTGTAGGATCTGGAACAATTCAAGTATATAATGGTCATTTCAATGATGTATTATTTGTTCCAAGTCTTTCTTGTAACCTTCTATCAATATATCAAATCACTCATTCGGATGAAGGTAAAACCGTAGAGTTTTCACCTCACCAAGTTGTAATCAAGGATATGAAATATCCTAAGCATGTTCTTGCAACTGGAATTGCTGATGATATTACCAGGTTGTACAAGTTTGAAAACTTTGGGTCATCATCTTTTTCATCATTTTTTGTTTCTCATAGCGATGACTTGAGCAAACTTTGGCATGAGCGGTTTGGTCATCTAAACTATCGTTCATTGCAGAAACTATGTAATCAAAATATGGTTATTGGTCTTCCTCCTATTTCATGCAGAGATGGTGTTTGTGTCGGTTGTTTTCTTGGCAAACATCATCAGGACAGTTTTGACAAATGTGCCTCTTGGCATGCCTTGGGCGCTTTCCAGCTTGTTCACAGTGATTTGTGTCGTCCACTTTATTCTCCTTTTTAGTTCTGGGTGAAAATATTTGTTAACTTTCATTGATGATTTTTCCAGACGTACTTGGGTTTGCTTCTTAAAACTTAAGAGCGAAGTTTTTGACAAGTTTTGGCCTACAAGGCCCTTGTAGAGAAGCAGTCTGGACATCAAATTCAAAAGTTAAGAATAGATAATGGAGGAGAATATGTGAACAATAATTTTACAGGTTACTGCACTACACAGGATTGTTCCATATACACTACAACAAAATGGTGTTGCTGAGAGAAAAAACTGCACATTAAAAGAAATGGCTAATTGTATGATCCAATCTAAGGGATTAAGTGTAAAATATTGGGAGGAAGCAATCAACTATGAAAATTACATAGTCAATCACACTCCCACAAAGGCTCTTAAAAATATAACATCTGAAGAAGCTTGGAATAAAATTAAACCAGATGTAAGTCACTTTCGTGTATTTGGCAGTATATCATGGACTCACATTCCTGATGAGAAAAGGAAAGCATTGTAGCCTAAAAGTGAGAAGTGTATATTTTTTGGTTATTCTGAAGATTTCAAATGCTATAGACTTCTTCAACCACATTGCAATGAAATTATTATTAGAAGAGATGATAAATTTGATGAAAATCTCTTGGCCTGTGAGCCTAATTTGGAAATTGTTCTTTCTTTGGCCTACAATCCATCTTCAGTGTTTGTGCCTTCTTTTATTCCTATTCTGGTTTCTTCTTCAGATGATGAAAGTGAGGATGAAAATCCACCTCTGCCTTCTCACCTTCCTCCAAATGATTATTTTGGACCTGAACCAGCACCAGTTCCACCGCTTCCAAGATGGGTTCGTTCAACATGAGAAGAAATTGGTGGTCTTGTCGATGATCCTTCAGATCGAAGTCGAACACATTCACATTTCCAGTGAACCTCTTCTCTTTTGGCTCAAGTTTCATAGAGTCATAAACCAGAGACATTTGCAGAAGCTTCAAGTCATCTAGATTGGGATACAACAATGAATGTAGAGTATTGTTCTTTAATGACAAATGATACTTGGGATATTGTACCTCTTACAAAAGGAAGAAAACTTGTCAAATGTAAATGGGTCTACAGAACTAAGTATGCATTAGATAGAAGTGTTTAAAGACTCAAGGCTCAGTTAGTTTCCTTGTTTCTTTAAACAAGGCAACTAACTATAATGACTATAATGAAACCTTTGCCCCTGTAGTCAAGTTGAATTCCATCCACCTTGTTCTTTCCCTTGTTGCCTCACATAAATGGGAGGTCCTTTAGATGGATGTTAAACCCTCCTTCTTTCATGGAGATTTGCAAGAATAAATATACATGGAACAATCTCCTGGCTATGTACAAAATGACTGTAGCCTTGTTTGTCACCTTAATAAATCTCTTTATGGTCTTAAGCAAGCTCCTCGAGCTTGGCATGCCAAAATGGACATATTTCTTATTGACACCAGATTCTTTAGATGCCATTCTGATCCTAATGTCTATACCAAGAAAATAGGAAGCCATCTCATAATCCTTGTACTTTATGTTGATGACCTTATCCTTACTAGTAGTGACTCAAAACTTTTAAACCATGAAAACCAACCTTAAGAAGAAATTTGAAATGAGAGACTTAGGATTTTTGCACTATTTCCTTAGCCTCCAAGTTTTGCAAACCAATGAAGGAATTTTTCTTTCCCAGAATAAGTATTCTTGTGACCTTCTTCGTCGCTTTCACATGGATGATTGTAAACGAACCCGTTCTCCCTTCTAGTCTAGAGTCAAACTTACTACCACCTATGATTCTTCTGAAGTTGATGTCACCCTATACCATCAGTTAGTTGGTAGCCTCTTATACTTGACCCATACCCGTCTTGATATTTCCTTTTTTGTTGGTCTTGTTGTCTGGTATATGAAAACACCCCATGAAAGCCATTGGAAAGAAGTTAAAAGGATACTTCACTATTTCCGTGGTACAGTTCAATTCGAGAAACATTACAGTTCAGGGGGGACTCCTTTATTGGTTGGTTTCACTGATTCAGATTGGGTCGATGACCCTGATGATCAGAAGTCTACTACAGGTTATGTTTTCATCCTTGGTTCAGGACCTGTCACTTGGGCCTATAAGAAACAATAGGTTATTTCACTTTCTTCAGAAGAAGCAGAGTATTGAGCAGCGGTAAATACAATTCAGGAAGCGTTATGGATTCGATAGATCCTTTCAGAGTTTGGATTCCAGCAGCAACATCCAACCATCCTTTGGTGTGACAATCAAAGTTCCATCAAGCTCGCCAAAGACCCAGTTCAACATCAGAGTAGTAAGAACATCGAGCTACACATGCACTTCATCAGAAAGCTCATTCATGATCAAGTTATTAAAGTGCTATTTTTCCCGACAAAAGATCAAGTTCTAGACATTTTCACAAAGTCTCTTACAGAATAAAAGTTTTCCAAACATCGATCTATGTTAGGAGTTCATGAAGTTGTCATTAAGGGGGGATAGGCTATAATGCCCACTTCCTTATCTTATTGTGTCACTATTGCAAATCCTTCAATCCTATCCCAAGTTGTTCTCAAGGGGGGATGCTAGGATATTTAGACACTTAAGAGTTATTTAATATCTACCTGGTCTAATGTGTCATTAGGTAAAAGTGTGTTTCTTAATGTGTTTATTTAGTATGCATTAGTATGCATTTGTAGTTAGGAAATCCAATAGTCACGATATGTTCTCGACATAGAGTGATTCGACGTTTCATATTCTCCTCGATCTTAACGACCACTTAACACCTGATTTGGTCCATTATCTCTATTTAAAGAGCATGAAGGGTCATTTTTCGTTGATCGATTGTGAGAAACTCTCTTGTAAAATCTCTTTGTAATATTTTTATTTTGCATTAATAAACTACTCCAAGTGGTCGCGTTGGTTGGGGTCATGGATTTTTCCCCATAGGGGTTTTACCACATCAAAACATTGGTGTATTGATCTTTGATCTGGTTGTGTGACTGGTTACTGAAGGTGTTCGTCCTCTGTTGGAATACCTTTGTTGTCGAACACTGTAGGTGTACTAATTTTTGTTTGCATTGTTGTATTTCTTCAACCATTGTGTGCAATGTTGCAAATGATTTTTCAGTGATAACACACTGGTTGTATGACTTCACCTGAAATCACCCATCACTCAATCTTCAAGTCCCCAAGGCCCCAAGTAAGTAGGTAGATCATTTTGATTCCTTGCATATGCATATTGATTTCTTATACTAGTTTAGATTAATTTCATTTCCATTTTTCTCTACTTTCATATTGATTTCATGCTTATCTTAGAAATTTTTGAAAAAATGTCAAAATTTTTCTTTTCTAGATTAGTTTCCATGTTAAATTTTATATATATGGATGAAGGGTGATAGAACCACCCTAGATGCTCTGATCCATTAGTATGATTTTTTGGCAGGCACATGTCTACCAAGAGATGATGCAGTTCTCATGCACTCTATGAAGAGCACATGTCCCCAAGTAGGAGCTAGATATTATCCCCATTTTGTGGATAGCTAAGGAGATTATGTCTCAAGGCCCTTAGGTTGAAGATATGGAGTGTTGAGAGACTACATGACAAACAATACCCTTTTTCACAATTGGAGACCCCTCTCACCACCACAGATGGTCACACATTTTCAGATGGAATCCACCACATCAGCTGGCTTCCAGAAGGCAGTGGGCCTGGCTCCATGAGGTACAAGTCAGTATTATGGTGAGCATAATTTCAATATTTAAGCCATTTGAGTATGTTGTATCTTAGATTTCTCTATATTTCATGATATATAATTCGACATTATGTCATTTTCTGTGCTTCACCTTGGTGGTTGACATTGTTCCCTACTAAGTGGTCTCCCTTGGGGATGGGTTTGCAACTAGGAACTCCCTTGAAGAGCCATTGTACCATTCCCGACCATACTTACCACTTTCCATCATGATTTCCCCCCTTTCCTTATCTCTTGGGATTTTAGGGTGTATTGACCCTAGAAGAGGTTGTCCCTCATTCTATGGAAAGAAGGGGATGAAGGCCCAGAGGGATTTATGTTGGGTAAAAGATAAAATCCTTGTATGAACCTTCTACATGCTTCACCCAGGGATCACCCAAGAAAGCATTGAAACACTTATCTTTGAGTAAAGGGGGACCCACAACATGATAAATAATGCTTAAAGGGTTAGTTGAAGGATAAGAGGTCTCATCACGAGCAGACCTATCATGTCCATGAATATATAGTGGTATGACATTTCCATCATTTGGTCACAAAACCAAGGTAATGGCTCTTAGTTGCATGGCTAAGAGAAAAGGGGTTTCATTACGAGCCAACCTTCTCATTTCCACTAGGTGTTTGTGGGTGACATTTCCATTATCTGGACACAATGCCAGGGAAGTGACCTTCAACATTTCCTTAAAATTATGAAAGAATAAAAGAATGGAAAATAATGGGCTTGAAAAAAATGCATTGTGGACTAAGTTACCACACACCCTCTATAAAGGCACCCATGAATGAGACACTACGAACTCTTGTATGTCATGAGCCCTATTCCCATTAAGTCCTGGCCCCAACCAATTCACCCACCTTACATGAATTAGAGAGGGATCTCTTGGAAACTCTCCTTAACCTAGGGAAAGAACTACCTAATAGGACACCTCATCAACCCTCCCATATTCAAGCTTGACAAGTCGTATAATGTCTTTGAGCAGCTAATTGTTTGATATAGTGATATTGGATGCACATGCTTAGGTGGCTCATTTATTTATTGGATTCACTTATCATGATGTTGTGACTTTATATCCTTGGAGGGAATGCTTAACTGTCTTTGTAGGACCTAGTTGATGGACAGTTTTGGAAGAACAAGCCTAGCTTGGGCTTCCATGGGGCTACAAGCCCATAGGTTGGATGCCAAGGGTCCACATGTTGGATCACATAGACGAAGTATTGGAGACATAAAATATGATGTGGAATACTTAACCTATCCCTCACATGCCAAATTTTTTTCCCATGATGGGTAAAACATCTTGTTTTTTATCTTGACGTCATATTTAGTGACTAGGGTTTGGTGGTGGTGTTACCACTCATTGACACATGTAGGTTTTGAGGAGGATGAGGCCTTGACCATGAGGATATTGCCTATATTATTTACATGTGGACTTTGGAGGCCTACCATTTCTTCTCCAACATCAACGACTTGTTCCAAGTGTCAAAACATCCCCTAAAGGGGTGACATCATGTAAATCAGGGTTTTATTTGTGCAAAAGGGAAATTTTAAATTAATTGTTTAATATTACTTTGTTAAAAGGGGGAAATATTAGGGTTGTTGACCCCTATTCTTGTGGTTTACCCCTAAATATGTGCACAAGTCACCTTGGTGACATTTTGTATAAATAAGAGATCATAAGATCTCATTTGGACATAACTCGCCCTCTTGTGAGAAGACTTGATCTGAAATTTTTGCTACACTTGGAATATTTGTCTCTTGTGCACTTTTTAATGGATATATTTGGTGAATGGTTGATGGAGGAGTGAGGCGCTAGCCTTGGATGAATGATTTCTAGATTTTATGGTGGATTTTCTTAGAATCTTTATGATTTGGTATGGTTTTTACTCTTATGCTATCATTTGTTTCAAGTCAAGGATTTTTATGCTAGGAAATAAGTGGGAAGTAAGAGAATTTACACCCCCACTCTAGTCTTCATCATTTATTTCTTGAAGTTTATTGATGATGCAAGGGTTTGTTTAAGGAAGTAAGAGGATTTACAGCCCTCATTTTCAAACCCTAACTAGAGATACTTGTCTTAGGAAGTAAGAGGGTTTACAGCCCCAAGGAAGTAGCATCTCTAGTTCATTTACTTGACTCCATTAACCCAATATTTAAAGGCACTAGTCATTTTTTAATTGCATTGGAGATTTAAAATCATTGCCTTGGGAAGAATGATTTTTCTAGTTTCAAGTTTATCTTTTTGGAGAAGTGTTCCTTGAGACTTGATCTATCTTGCCTCATTGAGGCATCCCTCTTCTCCCAGCACTTTGATTTTTTTTATAAACATTAACCTACATCCATTAGGGCTGCATAACCCTAGATTCTAACTCCCTCTTATCTCACAAACTAACCCTAGGAATTCTCTCTAACTTCACTCACCTAGTCTACTTACTAGGGTGCGCTTTTTGGGCTAGTTCTTGGCACTTTTCCATGGTTAATTTTTCTTCTGCATGGAATTGAATGCTACATCCATAAGGCTGATACTTTACTGCAGAAAATCAATTTTATAACAACTTGCTTTATTCATTCTCAAAGTGCTATATTTAAGTCATGATTGATTGCCAAATTCATTAATAATATTGTTGGATAATATTATGCTTTTACATGTTGATTTAGATGACTTATTTGTTGACATAAACTGTTAAATGTTGCTGCAAATTAGGGACAACAATATTAACTTGTTGAACCATACTAACACATAGAATTACAAGGTGTCTTTCTTTGTGTCTCGGGCATGTACAATCATCTGGAGAAGTACTATATCTTTGAGGTAACATTTACTTGATTTACAAGGCATCTCCTTTTACATCTCACTCCACTTAGATTTAAGTTCTAGGGGTTCCACTTCCATATCCATCCATCTACATCTCATTCCCCCCTAGGGTCTTTAGGATTTCCTCCCTAGAGTAACCTAATCACCCTTGAAGTGTGGGACCTACATCGAGGTGTCATTGGGTGTATGATTTCATATTTGTATCACTTTCTTTTGTGGTTGGGTCAGGATTTTCCCAGCCTATAACTTGTTCTATAACAAGGACTAAATCCACAACTTGGAAATCTTTCTCACCGGTATATTTCTTATCAAACCAACGTTTAATGGTCTACTGATGAGTTTCAATTTTTTTTTTAGCATTGGCATGATGTTATTCTAGGTTCAGTAAGGTATTGATACATTGTTGGATGACTTGACATTATCTTCCTCGATATTTCTAAGTGAGTTGTACAGAAGAAAGGTAGATATTTGAGGGTAAAATAGATTATTTCCCATAGATAGGGAAATATGGAGAAGTCCCTATAGAGGCCTTACGAGTGACACGATCGACCCAAAGGGAATTAGATAGAGAATTGTGCCAATTTATCTAGTGATCAACTACGATTCGTTTGAGGAACCAAACTAGGTTTTTTTTTGTAGATTAAAATAAGCCACTACCATAATGATAACATTTTGATAAGTACTTAAAAGTAATTCCTTTTTCCAAGGAAAAATTAGATAACTTCCAAGATGAAAAATACATTGTGTTATCAAACACTAGAGAGTTAGGAACTCCAAACCTTGTGATAATGTATTGTTCAAAAACATTAATCATTACCTTTTCATTCACTTTGGTCATTGGTATTTCTTCAAACTACAACATGCTTTTTATTTGAACATGTAGTTACAAGGTTTGGATGCCCAATAATTTTGATGAGCGATCAAGGGACTCACTTTATCAATAGCACAATACAATCAATGTTGGAAGAATTTGAGATACATCATGAGAAGATCACTCCATATCACCCTCATGATAATGGAATAGTGGAAGCATTTAACAAGATATTGGAGAATGCCTTGACCAAGATTTGCAATGTAAACAAGGATGACTAGGATTTAAAGGTACCATTAGTACTTTGGGCTTATATAGCTACATGCAAGAAGCTAACCGGGCATACACCCTTCAGGTTGGTGTATGGAAAGGAAGAAGTGGTTCCGTTAGATTATTTGATACCTAGTCTATGCATTACAACAATTACAGAGATGAAAAAAAGAGGTGCAACACAAGAAATATTGGCTCAACTTGTGGAATTTTAAGAAGACATGATTATAGTTGGCTTCCATCAGGAAGTACATAAATAAAAGGATAAATCTTGGCATGACATACATATTAAGAAGAAGAACTTAAAGGTAGAAGATCTGGTTCTCCTCTATGACAATAAATACTTGCAGTACCCAGGAAAGTTCAGGATGGATTGGCTAGGGCCATATGAGATAAATTATGTCACAGATGGAGGTGTTGTGAAAATGAAGTATTTAACATGAAATGAACTTCAAGGAATAGTAAACGGTAGTCGAATGAAAATGTATAGAGACAATTGGCCCACTAACCCTCAATAGTTATAGTGTAGAGAAGTAGAGTTTTACATAATGTATATAGTAAGAAGTAAAAGAAGAAAAAGTAGAAAAATAAGAAAAATGAAAATCAAAAGTGGAAAAATGACAAAAATCCAAAAAGAAGTAGGTAGAGGAATAAGTGGTAGATGGATAGGTGAGAGTTACAACGCGTGGTAAACAATAAAATGGTGCGACAAAATTCATGATATGGCATGCAATAAACATGAACACAGCTTGACAAGACCAAAAATGATCTGAAAAGTTAAAAAATGGTGAATGGAGAAAATAGGGCACGTCAAAGAATAAACCACTTAAATCGGTGCAGGAGACACACACTACCTGAGTGGCTAAGGGATGAGCCATAGGTTAGTGTTGGGGGCTTGTTGGAGAAGGCTATTTTGGGATCAAAGTCCAAGGAAAGAGTGCAAAAAACAAGGTAGAATGAACCAAGGTAGCAACACACGAAAGGAATAAAGGAAAATCAATGCGAAGAAATTGAGGATTAGCGCACAAAGGTAGTTAGAATGTGGACAAGTTGAGTCCACTTAAAATTAGGATTTTGGTAGTCAATGTAAATGGTTTTTACCCATATTTTTGTATAAATATAGGTTGTATGAGGATAGGAGGTATCATTATCCTCTTGAGAATATTTGGAGTATCTATTGAAGAACATATTTGATTTTGAGTCGCAATACTAGTTTTGGTTGAGAGATGTGGAGCTCAGGTTGTATCGATTTTGGAGAATATTGATGTGTAAATGAGGGTTAGGTCACAATATGTAGAGCTTGGTGCGACACTGGTCCACCTCACATATTTTCATTCTAAATGAACCTCTTAATGTATGTGTGTAATGCCCAATTTGGATGAAGAATAATAAAGAAGAAAAAGATCTTTTTGGACGTAGCCCAGGGGGTGAACCATGGTAAAAACCTGTGTTAATGTGTGGAATGTGTTCTTTAATGTGTTGAAATGTTTATTATATTGAATGAATGAATACATGCATCTATTAGAGTTAATTTACAACGTGCACTAGAATAAGTATGCTTAATAAATGTTAAAATATAATTGAATGATGGTAAACCTAACGAATAATGAATGTTGAAGTAGAAGAACAATAGTATGTCTAAAATCCCTAGGAGAAACATCACTTCCATGATTGTAGACATTTGAGCATGAAATCACCCATAAGCCATATCAGGCAAGACTACGATATGAACTTTGTGTCATCCAACCCGGGTCATCCAAAAACATCCAACATGCATTCTAGGAGGAAGGCCCATCCACTGCAACATAAAACATAAATGGGAAACAACCAATATAGAGGTCACAATGAAAGTAGGAATAAGTCGCAATAGAAGTACCGTGCATACCAGATAGAGTGACAATCCTCTTGAACATTTTAGGATGTGTATAAAAACAGAGGTATGCAGACCATGACGTAGCAGACAAAGATAAATTCCATGAATTTGAGTTGCAGGTATACATGGAGAGAAAATGGATAAGTGCATCAGGAGTTCCAATATTGGAACCGAAGCAATGGATCATAGGGTTATACAATACAGGGATATTTAACCTATTGGAAATCCCTCATTTTGGACGTGGCAAAGATGTGAATAACTACATCAAACAATTGTTGGTGTTAGTACATGGGGGTATCCTATGGTTAGACAGGAAAATATCAATTGATGTTGATCTGATTGCGAAGATAACAGGTCTGCCAACATATGGAGAGAAGCCTAAGAAATATCTGGATGACAAAACTAAGGAGAAGGACTTGGTGGAGGAAATGAAGAAGAAACATGGAACAATGAGAGGGTCCTGAGGAATTATAATAAATAGGATCATTGAAAATATGACAAGACTGGAAACAAATTTAATGGCATGCAAATATTTTAGGAAGTGTCCCAAGGAAGAAGCACCGCAGCTGTGATAGCACTAACTGCGTAGTGCGCGAAGGGGACTCTTCTTAGCTAGATTCCATACTTACTAAACTTATTTTTGGATGATTGAAAAGATGCACAATTGGCCCTTGACCAATTTTTGAAGAATACTTGGTCATATTTGACCATTTTTGGGACTGCGATAGCTTGCCAAGGATGGAGTGCAACGTGAAGCGGAAATTAAGGAAGCAAGACCTATTTTTGGGTCCATTTTAGGGTTTTGGGTTGATGTAATGGGAAAGGGATGTCGGCCCATGGGTTTACCCATGCTTAGGCCCATTCTGTAATCTATAAATAGGCAATGCAAATAGAGAAGAAGAGAGAGTAGTACATCTATGTGATGTATAGCTAAAGGCTTAGTGCTAGTACTAGATCTGTGTGATCAGATGTATCTTGAAGTGCTTTGTGCATGAGATTGAGAAGCTAAGTGCAAGTTGTCTTAGCTTTGTGTTGAAGTGCAAGGAAGAAGGATATAGCGAGCTATGTAGATCTTTTGTCCTGTGCAAAGTAAGGATCATTAAAGCTGCGTGATGTAGTTTCTTGATCAAGATAATATAAAGAAGACTTTGTGGATGTAGCCCCAGGGTGGAGGTGAAACACGGTAACTATGTGTATTGTGCTTTGTGCTTCAGTCTAATGCGTTGTTTCCTTTTAGCTAAGTGCTTGTTGTGATTAGTAGATCTAGTTATGCTTTGTGTTGATGATATATGAATGAATGTTAGATATGATATAAAAGATGGTTAGTGCTTGATCTGTTGAACCTAACCTATATTTATGTGGTTAAATACTAAACCATATTTAGTATAAGTATTCACTATGATGCTCTGTGTTATATACGAAGTAACATATGGGTTAAATATTGACGAATGATCTATGCTAAGTGCCTTGTAAAAGATATAATCACATATCAGTGTCCCAGCTACGATTGCAGACATCTAAGTCCTACAACCACCCCTGCCTCTACCTTGGGTGAGACTTCATCTGCTTCGTAGGTGTTGCCGAAAGGGTCAGTAGTTAGGGTTTTATTGGTGCACTCTTGAGCGTTGAACCTTGGGTCTGCCCCTGTGCCAACAAATGGTTCCATTATCGAGACCTGAAACTGTGATTGTTGCAAACTAAGGAAAAAGAAACGTTGTGCAAAAGAAAGCTCTGTGTGTAGATCTATTTCCCTAGTGCACATATTTTACTTTACTTGTGCAGCTTTGTACCAGGAATAAGGTCGGATCTAAAGAAAGGAAGATCATATCCAAATAAGAGAAGCAAGATTTGAACACTCTGTGCTCTAAGAAAAGTAAAAGTGGAAATTTATGAAAGAAAGAAGTCAAATCTGCAGAAAAGAGGTAAGATATGTAAGCTCTGTGCTCTAATAAAGGTAAGAATAGTCAAAAGTTATTAAATATGGAAGCTTTTTGCTCTGTAGATAAGTGATTTTTTTTAATTTTTTTTTGTTTCTAAAGCATGGATCTAGGTATGTTTGATAGATTTTGTCCTAGCTTCAAAACTAGGGAATTAATAGATGAAAGAAAGTTTGATATGAATAGATATGATAAGTATAATGATATAAATGTTATACCTATGCATCAAAAGAATGTCTAGACTAACAAGTGGATGCAGGATCCTAGAAAGAGTTTTTTGCAGGCTAGCTACCCTGAACCTGGTGCACAGTATAGAAGAAGTTGGGGAACATTTAAACGAAATATAGGATTAACCCTCTGTTATAGCTGCAGAAGACCGTGACATCTTGCTAAGGAATGTCCTAGGAGAAAACCTAGTTTCCTCTATTGTAAGGCTATGGACCATGAAGTGTTGGATTTCCCTAGAATGATTGCTAGACTTGAGAAACTGAATATGGAGCAAGCAAACCTTGAAGGAGATCAAGAGACCAAGATCATAGAAGAAACCCAGAAAGAATCAGAAAAGATATTACTATAGATGAAAGACACCTTGAATGATCACCGACATGTTAGGTTCTCATAGATATTCAAAGAAAAGGAGAAAATCGAAGCAAGAATAGGGGACTTCGACATTAACTGTATTCTTGATGAAGAGACACAAGTGAACATTATGCCAAAAAGAACTTGGAAAGCTATAGGAAAGCCTGCCATGATCCCTTCCCTAGGAGGAACAAGTTTATTCAAATGAAAGCTAGTAAACCTATGTGGAAGACTTGCCCGGATGCCTATGACTATCAACAGAACTTCGACAGAGGAATACTTTGAGATTATTAAATTTTTTGAAGACAACGCCCCATTTACCATGCTCATAGGAAAACCTTGGATTGATAGAGAAAAATCCAGACAAAAAGAGGAAGAAATATTTTTGGAATATAAGAAGCAAGAGTTAAAAGACTTTATGACCAAAAGGATTGCGTAGTTGATTGAGGAACATAAGAACAGATCATAGATATTTAATATTAGCAACTTCGATGTCAAAGCTAAGAGAACAATTGAGGATCCGCAAAAGATCGAGTTACCTATTTTTGACAAAGAAGAAGTATTATCAAGGAGCCCTAGGAAAGACTTTCAACAACGCGAAGTAACTAAGACCACAAAAGATAAGCATCATAATGGTAAAAGCATTACTAAGAAAAAACTCACTGGGAAGAAGGCTAGAAAGTTAAGAAAGGAAAAGGCTAATGCTGTAAGGTTACAAGAGGTTCTAGAGGACACTTCAAGCAAGAAGAATTGCAGAATTGGAGCTTTGCCAAGATATCAGAACAACGACATAGAATACTTCGCCATGACGAAGAAATATAGCCGTTGGAACCGATATACCCATTAGACTGTCGCCCTGAATGGGTCAAAAAGTAGTTATGGGTTACCACTATACCATTGGATAGCACCAGAATGGATAGAACATAATTAATGAAGGCCCCATGTCTGTTGCAAGAAGACCATTGCTGAGAATGCCTACTTAAATCATCACGCCATGCACCGAGAATACTTTTTGCTAACTGAGAATTTGAGCGTGAACCATGAGATTTACTTACCTTGAGATCATTTCCTTATTCCCTTACTATTCATTGTAGTCTCTAAATTCCATTTTGCACCCAAGATAGCTAACCCAAGTTTGTATGTTGGATGAGCTCAACGCTGCTGAGAAAATTGTTGAAGAAATTCTAATTGATTTAATGATTGTGAGATTCATTTCATAGCGTGGAATATCTAGAGGTGTATAGGTATCATCCTCGGGAGCACTGCCAACTTCCCCCTCCACTGATTGAGCAGGACCCTCCCGACCGCCTTTGGAAAGATGATCTAAGCTCGGAAACAAATTCACCACTGTGAAAATGATCCCAAGCATCTTGCCTAAATATATCCCACCACTAAGCGAAACAGTGAATTGAGACACTATACCCAGAAACTTCGACTATGCTATGGTCACTTCGTACCTCCCAAAAGGGGTGCGCACAGTTCATGCTGACTAGGAGAAGCTCAGCATGCTGAAATTTAGTGATTTTAACCTTGGAGATCGCAAGGTTTACAGTATGTTAGCCCCGCACAAGTACTTGACTATTACAAAAGGAAAGAACCCCAAGATTGTCCTACAACAATGGACCCATAACCTCGCGCAATCAACCCTCCTCAATGTAATGAAGATTCCACATTTCGAGAGGCATCAGGAAGTAAATACATAAGTCAAGTTGTTGTTGCCCTTCTACCATGGAGGATACCTATGGTTGGACTGCCGCATCATTGTGGATCCGATTCTGATCAATCGAATCACTAGGATAAGCATGCAGGGCCCTAACCCACAGGAATTTTACCCTGGAAGGACCTCTCAATGACACAATAATCCAGGAATTTACGGAACAAGAGGCTGTCGCACTACAACTGGTCGAAGCAGCTCGAGGTGTTTGAAGCAGAATTGATCAGACCTAAGTGACTCAGGATGAGTCACAGGTGAGTGTTGGGGGCATGTTGGCCCTTGAACAAGTTTTGAAGAATACTTGGTCATATTTGACCCTTTTTTTCAACTGCGACAGATTGCCAAGGATGGAGCGCAATGCGAAGCAGAAAATAAGAAAGCAAGACCTATTTTCGGGTCCATTTTAGGGTTTTGGGTTGATGTAAAGGGAAAGGGATGTTGACGCATGGGTTTACCCACGCTTAGGCCCATTTTGTAATCTATAAATAGGCAATGTAAATAGATAAGAAGACAAAGTAGTACATCTATGTGATGTATAGCTAAAGGCTTAGTGCTAGTACTAGATCTGTGTGATCAAATGTATCTTGAAGTGCTCTGTGGATGAGATTGAGAAGCTAACTGCAAGTTTTCATAGCTTTGTGTTGAATTGCAAGGAAGAAGGATCTAGTGAGATGTGTAGATCTTTTGTCCTGTGTGAATTAAGGATCATTAAATCTATGTGTTGTAGTTTCTTGACCGAGATAATATAAAGAAGACTTTGTGGACATAGCCCCAGGGTGGGGGTGAACCACTATAACTATGTGTATTGTGCTTTGTTCTTCGTTCTAATGTGGTGTTTCCTTTTGGCTAAGTGCTTGCTGTTATTAGTAGAACTAGTTATGCTTTATGCTGATGATATATGAATGAATGTTAGATCTGATATAAAAGATACTTAGTGCTTGATCTGTTGAACCTAACCTATATTTATGTGGCTAAGTACTAAACCATCTTTAGTATAAGTATTCACTGTGATACTCTATGTTATTTGCGAAGTACCATATGGGTTAAATATTGATGAATTATCTATGTTAAGTTCTTTGTAAAAGATATAATCACAGATAAGTGTCCTAGCTATGGCTGCATACATCTAAGTCCTGCAACCACCCCTACCTCTACCTTGGGTGAGACTTCATCTGCTTCCCAGGTGTTGCCGAAAGGTCCGGTAGTTAGGGTTTTTTTGGTGTGCTCTTGAGCGTTGAACCTCAGGTATGCCCCTATGCCAACATGCACAATACTTAGGCATATAGTTCCATTATTCATGGTTGATCATAATTATATCATTTTTAGGTTGGAGACATCCCAAATATATCATGATTTTTCAAAGGATAGGAAAGTGTCGTGCAACACAATATGAAACATTATGGGAGACTTCACCAAAAAAAGAAAGGAAGGAAAACTCAATTATATTTGAGATGTATTTTGATGAAATACAGGAAAAGGTGGCTGAGACATGGAGGATACCACCATAATTGGTGGAGGAACACAAGGATATAAAAAATTTCCAAGTATCAAGGTGAAATGTATGGATTTAGGCCAAAAGAGACCTAAAGAAGAATTGGTTACAGATGAGGTACTGCGTCACTCGAGAGGAAGTCCAATGGGATATGAAATATTGTCCAGATGAGTGGAATGTACCAGTGAACTCAAACAAGGGACAAAAAGGAAAGAAACCTATAGAAGTTGGCACGTCATAGAAATCAAATAGTCCAATAGATAATACAAGGAAGGTTGTTGAGCATGCAAAATATACATGAGGAAGTGAGATAGTGAGAAAACCTAGAAAAAAGTCTACTAAAAATATAACAGTGCAGGAGAAGGATCAAGACAAAGTGATTAATGGTGGAGCACAACATAAGGATATTAGTGATACAGAAGAAAAAAATTGTTCCGACACAAGAGGAACTAGAAGGAGGAGGATATATCTTGGACATAGAAGTACCTACAACTTCATCACAAACATAAAACCTACCAATGAAGAGGACGGTGCTACAAGAAGAAGGATAGAAAAATAAGATGAAGGCACAAAAAAATTCCTAGAGTTGACATTGACATAGGATGATACTGAACTAGTGGATGAGAAGGTGCAAGAATGCACAAAAGAGTCATGGAACGATGATGAGAAGAAAAGAGAGGAGATTATAAAGAATTTTTTAGAAGTTAAGAAAAATTTGGCACAAATGCAACTGAATGAAGTACATCAGAAGGAAAAGGCATAGCCACAACAAACTATTCAGGAAAAGACAGTTCTTGCGTAGGAGATAGTCCATATTATAGTGGCGGGTAGTGAAAATTTTGCTATCACTCCAGATATGTTGCAATTGGAAAAGGAGACATCACATAAACAATTGAAGGATATTGATCACTTGGACTTGGAATTAACCAAGGTACTCACTAAAGCACTCTACAAACTAAAAGTTAGCGTCGCACAGGAGATCCAATCAATAGAAAATGTAGATGCAACGAAGTTACAAGTAGATAAGGACATAAAGGACACACTGAAGCTAACCCTTAATGAAGTTCATATTGAGAAGGACTGGGAAAAGCAGTGCATTGGCTAGATAGAACCAAAAAATACAAGAAGTTTTCAAGTCAATTCTAGACAACACACAAGAAGGGGCATATTTACAGACAGAGGAGAAAATTGGGAAGATATCACAGGCAATGGAAGATTATAAAAGTCACATAATGGACGTAATGGCACAATTGAACCCAAGCATGCCTCCAGAAGTTAGATCACAAAGATAGAAGGAGATGGTCGGATAGAACATGGTGCAGAGTATTAAGGAATTTGTAGAGTTATATGATAGAAGCATGAAACTATGGAAAAGTCTGTAGGAGGATGAGAAGTTCTAGGCATTGGAACAGAAGGAAGAAGGAGTCAACATAGGTGCATATGATTTGAATCAAAATCCAAATGAAATGAACATATAGGATAGATTGAGGAGCACACAAGAGTTAAATAAATTACAGGAATAATTGAATAGGGTGCAAACAGAGACGCAGTTGGGGAAAGATCAGCTAGAGCCATTGCATGAAGATGCATAGAACATGTTGACAATGATGGATAAATCCAAGGGATAGATGGAAAACCTTAATTTGGAAGATGACGAAATACGCAAAGAGCATATCGTTTTGCAGACTGTGGAGTCTGTTGCTGAGAAGAGCACACATGTGAAGACTCATGATGAAGAGATTTCAGGAAGATTTTAGAAGTTGGAGAAGTCTGTCAAAGATGCAAACACTGCCTAAGTGGCTTGGGACAAGCCACAGGTAGTGTTGGGGGCCTGTTAGAGCAGGGTTAGAGAAAGATATTTTGGGAGAAAAGTTTGAGGAATAAGGAAGAGTGAAACAAACAATGAAAGAAGCTAATGAATGGACCAAAGAAGTAGTGTGTTCCAGGAATCAAGGAAATTCATTGTGAGCAAAAGAAAAGTCAAATTGAAGAAATGGTTGGATCAAAGACCAACCACACATAGGAGGTTGTAAAGTGGACAAGCGTAATCCACTAGGGTTAGGGTTTTGGGTTATGATGTAATGGTTTTTTACCCACTTTTTGTAGTATAAATATAGGATGCATAAGGTAGCTAAGGGATAAGTATCTGATATTTTTGGTAAAGAGTTTTGGAGCTAAGTATTGATTTATTTTTGGAGATGAGTTTGTTTTTGGATTGTAATTGACAGTCAGGTTGCAAGTTGTGGACATTGGTGTGACATTGGCCAACCTCACATATAATTGTGCATTCCAAATGAAATTTTAATGTAATGTGTGTAGTGTAGAGATTTGATGAAGAATAATAACAAGAAGAAGATATTTGTGAACGTATCCCAGGGGGGTGAGCCACGATAAAACATGGTGTCTCTATGTGTGTTTCTCTTATGTGTTTATTTTATATGATTTATGATGAATGGATGAATGAATATGTTAAGGTTAATTTACAACGCATACTGGAATAGTATGTTATTTTATGAAGAATCAATGTTAAAGGTTAAATGATTGGTAGATCTGATGAATGTTGAAGTAGATGAATAATGTGCCTAACATCCTAGGAGAAACATCCCTTCCATGATTGTAGACACTTGGGTCCTAAATTCGCCCATAAGTCATCTTAGGTGAGTATGTGTTGTGCACTTTGTGTGCATTATTTCTTTCTGGTATCCATAAAGGCCGATGGTTTCTATGGTTTTTTTGGAGAACTAAGGTAGAACCCGGGTCAACCCATACATCCAACAGTGGTAGAGTTTATACTCATTGAGACTTTGCATGATTTCGTGGGAGATGACTTGAGGAGGATATAACACATGAGAGGGAGGCTCTAGAAGCCCCAACGACCTCGACCTTCTAATCTAATGAATTTCTCAAGGGGTCAAGACATCACCCTTAGAGGGATGACATCACCTTAGGTTTTCTATTATGCAATTTTTAAATTTAAATTTAAATTTATATTGTAAAGGGGAACAAACAAGGGGTTTTGTCCCCTTACTTTGTGATTACCCTAAGTTTTGTGGAAAAACTCTTATTATAGGTTTTTGTATAAATATAGATCATTTCTATCTCATTTGATATGGATCTCTTATTGTGAGAAGACTACATTGGATGAAATTTTCACTATACTTTAGAATTTTTGGTATCTCTCTCTCTTACAAATAATATTTGGTATATATCTTGATGAATGGATGAACTAAGGTGGTGGGCACCTCTTGAAGACTCTTGTTCTTTCTTATGGATGGTTTGTATTTGTGAAAATAGGGTTTGATCTTGCAAATTTATTGGTTTTGGTAAGGAAAATATGCATTCTTATTTCTCTTTTCATGATATTGTTTGTTAAAACCCTAGGAGGAGTATAAGTGCATAAACTGTCCATCAAGTTCTCTTCATTTACTAGTTTATAAGTCTTTTATTGAAAAGTATCTTGGAGGAGTACAAGGGTGTACAACCTCCTTGATCTACCTTGAGTTTGGATTACATGCCCTAGGGAGTAAGAGGGTTTACACCCCTAGGGATACTTTTTATCTAACTTGTGTTTTAAGGACTCCATTCACCCATTTTTAAAGGCACTAATATGAATTTTTCATTGGAGAAATAAAATGTTTGCCTTGGTAAACGTGATTTTGTGAGATATTGATCTTGTTCAAGTTGGAAACTTTTCTGCATGATAAGAGATTTTGAAGGCCACTAAGGCATCTTCATTGGAATGGTATTATTAGAGATATAACTCATTAAAATATACATCCATTAGGGCTGTAGTAAATCATTCCTTTACTTACTTATAACTCACATTTCAACCATCAAAAGTTGCTAATAATTTACCCCTACCATCTACTAGTCTCAACGCGTCTTTTGAGTGGATTATTTGTGAATTTTGGTG